>JAJIBD010025962.1:0-150433 GCA_021461705.1 Cryptotis parvus | reverse complement strand
TTTTAAGTATTTTATTATACCACCGTGAGATATACAAATAAAAAGATATACAATTAAAAAGTTCATGTTTGGGTTTTGGTCATACAGTGTTTCAGCACCCGTCCCTCCACCAGTGCCCATCTCCCACCACCAACATCCCCGGTTCCCTCCCCCTTCCCCAGCCCTGCTCCATGGCAGGTTCTTTATTTCTTTCCCTTTCTCTCTCTTTCTCTTTTCCTTCCCTTCCAGACTATGGATTACAGAACATACATTAAAAGGTTGTCATTTGTATCCTTTTGCCTCTATTTAATGCTCAGTTCTAGGTTGGCATTAGTACCCTCGACTATTGTTAGCCCCCTGTTCCATTTTCTGTCTTACCTAAACTCTGACTCCCACACGTTTGTGATAATCTCCACCTTTGACAAGACCTCCTGATATATGTTTCACTTGACCTTGGATATTGGTATCATAATATGTACATATATATTTATGCCATGCAAATAAATGCAGTCATTCTGTATCTGTCTCTCTCCTTCTGGCTAATTTCACTCAACATAATCTTCTCCATGTCCATCCATTTATAGGCAAATTTTATAACTTCATTTTTCCTAACAGCTGCATAGTATTCCATTGTGTAGATGTACCAAAGCTTCTTTATCCAGTCATCGATTTTCGGGCACTCTGGTTGCTTCCAGATTCTGGCTATTGTGAATAATGCTGCTATGAACATAAAAGTAGGGATGGTGTTTCCGCTGGCGTATTTTTGGTTTCCCAGAGTAGATTCCCAGGAGTGGTATGGCTGGGTCAAATGGGAGTTCAATTTCTAGTCTTTGGAGGAAAGTCCATATTGTTTTCCAGAAAGGCTGTACCAGCCGGCATTCCCACCAACAATGGATGAGTGTCCCCTTTTCCCCACATCCACGCCAGCACTTGTTGTTCTTGCTCTTTGAATATGTGCCAGTCTCTGTGGTGTAAAGTGGTATCTCATTGTTGTTTTGATTTGCATCTCTCTGATGATTAGTGATGATGAGCATTTTTTCATATGTTTTTTGGCCATTCGAATTTCTTCCTTGCTGAAGTTTCTGTTCATTTCTTGTCCCCATTTTTTGATGGGGTTGTTTGTTTTCTTCTTGTAAAGTTCTACCAGTGCCTGATATATCCTGGATATTAACCCCTTATCAGATGGGTATTGGGTGAATATTCTTTCCCATTCTGTGGACTGCTTTTGTATCTTAGTCACTGTTTCTTTTGAGGTGCAGAAGCTTTTCAGTTTCATGTAGTCCCATATGTTTATCTTTTCTTCTAGTTGCTTTGTTAGTGATGTTTCACCTTTGAAGATGCCTTTAGCTTCAATGTCGTGGAGGGTTTTTCCTATATTTTCTTCAATGTACTTTATGGATTCAAGTCTGATATTGAGATCTTTAGTCCATTTTGATCTGATTTTTGTGCATGGTGTTAGACACAGGTCCAAATTCATTTTTTTACACGTTGCTGCCCAGTTTTCCCAACACCACTTGTTGAAGAGGCTTTCCTTACTCCATTTTAGACTCATTGCACCTTTATCAAAGATTAAATGATCATGTGTTTGAGGTTGGGTGTCAGGATACTCTATTCTATTCCATAGGTCCACAGGTCTGTTTTTATTCCAATACCATGCTGTTTTAATTACTACTGCCTTGTAGTACAGTTTGAAGTTGGGAAAGGTGATGCCTCCCATCTTCTTTTTCCCGAGGATTGCTTTAGCTATCCTTGGGGGTTTATTGTTCCATACAAATTTCAGGAGCGTTTGGTCAATTTCTTTGAAGAATGTCATCGGTATCCTTATAGGGACTGCATTGAATCTGTACAGAGCTCTAGGGAGTATTACCATTTTGACAATGTTGATTCTCCCCATCCATGAACAGGGAATGTGTTTCCATTTCCTTGTGTCCTCTTTTATCTCTTGGAGCAGTGTCTTGTAGTTTTCTTTGTACAGGTCCTTTACATACTTGGGTAAGTTGATTCCTAGGTATTTGATTTTCTGTGGCACAATTGTGAATGGAATTGTTTCCTTAATATCCCTTTCTTCTGTTTCGCTATTTGTATATAGGAAAGCCACTGACTTTTGGGTGTTGATTTTGTATCCTGCCACTCTACTATATGCGTCTATTGTTTCTAGGAGTTTTTTGGTAGAGAGTTTAGGGTTCTCTAGGTATAATATCATGTCATCTGCAAATAATGATAGCTTGACTTCTTCCTTGCCTATCTGGATGCCCTTGATGTCCTTTTTCTTCTCTGATTGCTATGGCAAGTACTTCCAGTACTATATTGAATAAAAGAGGTGAGAGGGGGGCAACCTTGTCTTGTCCCTGATCTCAGGGGGAAGGCTTTCAACTTTTCCCCCATTTAGAATGATGCTTGCTGTGGGCTTTTGGTAGATGGCTGTAACTATCTTGAGGAAAGTCCCTTCAATTCCCATTTTCTGGAGCGTTTTAATCATGAACGGGTGCTGGATCTTGTCAAATGCTTTTTCTGCGTCTATTGAAAGGATCATATGGTTTTTATTTTTTCTTTTATTGATATGATGTATTATGTTGATTGACTTGCGAATGTTGAACCATCCTTGCATTCCCGGGATGAATCCAACTTGGTCATGATGTATAATCTTCTTGATGAGTCTTTGGATTCTGTTTGCTAGTATTTTGTTGAAGATCTTAGCATCCGTGTTCATCAGGGATATTGGTCTGTAGTTTTCTTTCTTTGTGTTGTCTCTCCCTGCTTTGGGTATCAGGGTGATATGTGCCTCGTAGAAGCTGTTTGGGAGTGTTTCTGTTTCTTCTATTTCCTGGAAGAGCTTGAAAAGGACTGGCAGTAGGTCCTCCTTAAAGGTTTGGTAGAGTTCACTAGGGAATCCGTCTGGACCTGGGCTTTTGTGTTTGGGAAGTCTTTTAATTACTGTTTCTATTTCCCTCAATGGTGATAGGCTTATTCAGGTATTGGAGGTCTTCTTGTTTCAGCCGTGGGAGGTTATAGGACTTCAGGAATTGATCCATTTCTTCTAGATTCTCATGTTTCACGGCATACAGGCTCTCAAAGTAATCTCTGATGATCTTTTGGATTTCTGTGGTTTCTGTTGTGATGTCACCCTTTTTATTTCTGGATTCTGTTTATTTGGGTTCTCTCTTTCCCTGTCCTTACAAGTCTTGCCAATGGTTTGTCAATCTTGTTTATTTTTTCAAAAAACCAGCTCTTGGTTTCATTAATCTTTTGGATTGTTTTTTTGGTTTCCAACTCATTGATTTCCTCTCTAAGTTTTATTATTTCCTTTTTTCTGCCTGGGTTGGGCTCCTTTTGTTGGTCTTTTTTCTAATGTCTTCAGCTGTGTAGTCAGGTTATTTATGTGGGCCCTTTCTTGTTTCCTGATGAATGCTTGCAGGGCTATAAACTTCCCTCTTAACACGGCTTTTGCCGTGTCCCACAAGTTCTTATAATTGGTATCTTCATTTTCATTTATTTCCAGAAATCTTTGGATTTCCTGTTTGATTTCTTCTATGACCCATTTGTTGTTCAGCAGTGAGCTGTTCAGTTTCCAGGTGTTTGGTTTGACTCCCTGTTTTTGTGCACGGTTAACTTCCCATTTTCAGTGCATCATGGTCTGAAAAGATAGTTGACACAATTTCTATCTTTTTAATTTTATTGAGGTATGCTTTGTGGCTCAGCATGTGGTCTATCTTGGAGAATGTTCCATGTGCACTAGAGAAAAATGTGTATTCAGCTTTTTTGGCATGAAAAGCCCTGTATATATCTACTAGCTCTCTTTCTTCCATTTCTTCCTTCAGGTCCAATATTTCCTTGGTGAGTTTCAGTCTTGTTGATCTGTCCATCGTTGATAGAGCAGTGTTGAAGTCTCCAACTATTATTGTGCTACTGTCAATGTCTTCTTTGAGGTCTCTTAGCAGTTGTTTTATGTATTTTGCTGACCCCTCATTGGGTGCATATATGTTTAGTAGTGTAATTTCTTCCTGGTGTACATACCCCTTAATTAATAAGAAGTGGCCTTCGTTGTCCCTTCTAACCTTTTTAAGCCTGAAGTCTATATTATCTGATACTAATATGGCCACACCAGCCTTTTTTGGAGGAGTTGTTTGCATGGAGAATGGTCTTCCAACCTTTGACTCTGAGTCTGTGTTTGTTCTGCTTATTCAGATGCGTTTCTTGTAGACAGCAGAATGTTGGGTTCAATTTTTTAATCCATTTTGTCACTCTGTGTCTCTTAATTGGTGCATTTAGACCATTGACATTGAGAGAGATTATTGTCATCGGATTTTGTGCCATCTTTCTTTTTGTGTTTGTTGTGCTTATGGGTTTGGTCGCATTAGAGTAGACCCTTCAGTCCTTCTTTTAAAGTTGGTTTTGAGTCCATGAAGTTCCTGAGTTGTTGCTTATCCATGAAGTTGTGTATCTTTCCTTCATATCTGAATGTGAGCCTGGCCGGGTAAAGAATTCTCGGTGAAGCCTGCAGTTCATTGAGCCTTTTCGCAATATCCCACCATTGTTTTCGGGCTCGGAGTGTTTCATCAGAGAAGTCTGCTGTAAATCTTAGAGATGTTCCTTTGTATGTGATTTCCTTCTTTGATCTTGCTGCTTTCAGTATTCTATCCCTATCTATAGTTTTTGTCATTTTTATTAAGATGTGTCTTGGAGTATTCTTGTTGGGGTTTCTTTTAGCTGGTATTCTACGGGCCTCTTGGATCTTGAGGCAAGCATTCTTTAGTTCCGGGAACTTTTCAGCAATGATGGCTTTGACAGTTTCTTCTTCATCAGGGTTTTCTTCTTGCCCTTCTGGGACCCCAATGATCCGTATGTTGTTTCTTCTGGCTTCATCCCGATTATCTCTTGTTGTCTGTTCGGTAATTGTGAGCCTTTTTTTCTATCTTCTGGTGTTGTGTACAGAATCTTTGGAACTCGTCTTCGAGATCACTAATTCTTTCTTCAGTAGCTATTATTCTGCTATGATGGCCTTCCACTGTGTTTTTTATTTCATTTACCTCATTTTTAATACCTGTCATTTCCCTTTGCATTTTCCTCACTTCTGCTATCATGTCCTCTTGTATTTTATTGATTTTGCATTCCATTGCTTCTTTGAATTCCTTTTGAATCCTTAACAGTTCTTTCCGAAATTCTTTTTCAGATAGGTTATGCAACTCATTGGTATTGCTTGACTCATCTGGACCAGTGACTTCACTCACAGAGCTTGATGGAATTTTGCGTTGCTTTACCATTATGACTATTGTAGGTTGCAACTGTGAGTTCTTGGGTGACTAGATAGTACAGTTAGTAGGGGTCTGGTCTGTTTGAAGAGTTTGGGTGGGTAGCAAGGGATGTAGGAACCAAGGTTCACTGGTACTTCATGCAAGGTAGGTAGTGAGAGGGTCGCGGGGGCGTTAGCGCCCGCGGTTTTGAGTTTTGGGATGTTCCCAGAAGCTCAGGGCGCACGGGTCGGGTCGGGCTGGAACCAAGGCACTTTGCCTTGGTTCCCGTTGATGGAGTTTCCGCTCTTCCCCTGGGGCAGCTTGGGGTCCGCGGAGACGCAAGAATTACTCACACACCTGTGGGGGGAGTCGAGGCGCTTCCCGGGAACTCAGGGCGCACGGGTCGGGGTCAGTCCGGCTGGAACCAAGGCACTTTGCCTTGGTTCCCGTTGATGGAGTTTCCGCTCTTCCCTGGGGCAGCTTGGGGTCCGCGGAGACGCAAGAATTACTCACACACCTGTGGGGGAGTCGAGGCGCTTCCCGGGAACTCAGGGCGCACGGGTCGGGGTCAGTCGGGCTGGAACCAAGGCACTTTGCCTTGGTTCCCGTTGATGGAGTTTCCGCTCTTCCCTGGGGCAGCTTGGGGTCCGCGGAGACGCAAGAATTACTCACACACCTGTGGTGGGAGTCGAGGCGCTTCCCGGGAACTCAGGGCGCACGGGTCGGGGTCAGTCCGGGCTGGAACCAAGGCACTTTGCCTTGGTTCCCGTTGATGGAGTTTCCGCTCTTCCCTGGGGCAGCTTGGGGTCCGCGGAGACGCAAGAATTACTCACACACCTGTGGGGGAGTCGAGGCGCTTTCCCGGGAACTCAGGGGCGCACGGGTCGGGGTCAGTCCGGGCTGGAACCAAGGCACTTTGCCTTGGTTCCCGTTGATGGAGTTTCCGCTCTTCCCTGGGGCAGCTTGGGGTCCGCGGAGACGCAAGAATTACGCACACACCTGTGGTGGGAGTCGAGGCGCTTCCCGGGAACTCAGGGTGCACGGGTCGGGGTCAGTCCGGGCTGTGGGGGGAGTCGAGGCGCTTTCCCGGGAACTCAGGGCGCACGGGTCGGGGTCAGTCGGGCTGGAACCAAGGCACTTTGCCTTGGTTCCCGTTGATAGAGTTTCCGCTCTTCCCTGGGGCAGCTTGGGGTCCGCGGAGACGCAAGAATTACTCACACACCTGTGGTGGGAGTCGAGGCGTTTCCTCAATGACTTTTTAGATATTAAAATTTGAAAACTAAAATTCATATGGAATCTCAAAGGATGCTAAAAAGCAAAAGAATCTTTGAAAAGTTTAGGACTAGAGGGACCACAACTGGCTGAACACATGCTTCACAAGCAGGAAGCAGAATTCAATCACCAGCACAGCAGGGTGCCCTGAGTGTCACAGAGCCCTGAGAAGAACCTCAACACTGCTAACTAAGTTGCCACAAACAAGTAAAAAATCCACATACAACAACAAAGAATAAAATTAGGGGACATGTACTTTCTAAATTCCTAAATTGGCAATTATGTTGTCATGAAGATTTTGACATGTTTTCTAAGGATATGTTATCTCATATTTAAATGTTTGATATTTTTATATGGTGTTAGGTAAGGTACCAACTTCATCCTTTTTCCTGTTGGATATCAGTTTTCCCAGTACTATGTGTTGAAGGACTGGCCTTTCCCCCTTTAAGATCTTGGCCTCTCTATCAGGTATTTGCACACATATTTTTGAGCATTCTATTCTAGTTCATTGGCTTATATGTTACCTTTATGCCAGTACTATGCTGCTATGATGTATATCTTATTTTAAGATATAAATCTACTTCTATATACTTATGGACTGTACCCAGTTGTACTGGGACCCCCAGGTTGATGCTAGGGTCTACCAGTTCAATTTATCTTTTGTGTGTGTGTGTGTGTGTGTGTGTGTGTGAGTGAGTGAGTGAGTGAGTGCAGAGCCAGGAGTAACCCCTGAGTATTGCTGGGTTTGACCCCCAAAGAAATTAAAAATAGAATTAATAATCTAGTAATTCCACTTCCTGATCCATGATGCTAAAAATTCCAAGCATAAGATAGATTATAGTTTTCAAATATTTGTATAGCTGTCTATAGCAGCATTATGCATAATATCTAAAATGAAATAGCCATAAAAAGGTAGATATTATAACTCCCTTTATATGAGATACTTGAGTAGTCAAATTCATAAAGACACAAAGTAGATTAGTGGTTTTGAGGTGAGGAAAGGGGGAACAGAAAATTAATATTTCATGGAGTCCCCCCATCTCTCTCGCTCACTTGCTCTCTCTCTCTCTGTTTTGTTTGTTTATGGTCTTGGGTCATACTGTGTTTGGAGGGTTATTACTGACTAACTGTTCAAGATTCACTCCAAGCAATACTTGGGAGACCAACCATAAGGTACTTGTTGGGGCTCAGCAGGGTCCCCAACAGATTCTGGCAGCAGGGTCCCCTGCCATGTTCAAGGCCAATGACCTTTCCCCAGGCCTGTGGACAAAGGAACAAGACCACAGGCTCTTCAAAGTCTGAAGCCCTCTCCTTTCAATCTCTCCTCACTCACTCACTTCTCCACATAACTCCACTTGACTCAACAATCCACCCATCTCAAGCCAAGTCTAATAGATACACACTTCACAAAAGGTTGGGGGATGGAAGTTACAAGAGGCTTTGATCTTGAAACCACTGAAGGACTAAAAGGACCCTCCCCTCAGAGGTGGGATCCAGCTCTGGGGACTATAGGCCTGCCTAGGACAAAGGTAGAATCTCTTTGTGTTGTTTCTCCATTCCATTGCTGGTAAACCGCCACAAGACAGAGAGACTCCAGATCCACGGCTGCGCAGCTCGGCCTCATGGTGAGTGGCCCTATGGAGTTCCTGGGGGAAAGCAAAAGGCTCGGCCAGCACCTGGTGGTGTCCTAAATAGCTCCTAGGGCCTGCTCGCCATGCAGGCGGCCGCACCTGCTGGACTCGGGCAAGGATTGGGGGCCTCCACCCAGGCCCCAGCCTCCAGGCTCAGTGGGTGTGAGCCTGAGCTCCAGCCACCACAGCCAACCGCTGCAAGACAGAGACTCCAGATCCACGGCTGGGCAGCTCGGCCTCATGGTAAGTGGCCCTATGGAGTCCCTGGGAGAAAAGCAAAAGGCCTCGGCCAGCACCTGGTCGTGTCCTACATATCTCCTAGGGCCTGCTCGCCATGCAGGCGGCCGCATGCCTCCAGGCTCAGTGGGTGTGAGCCTGAGCTCCAACCACCACAGCCAACCGCCACAAGACAGAGACTCCAGATCCACGGCTGCACAGGTGTGCGGCGGCTCTGTCGCCGCCGTTTAATCTTAGACTCATTGTATTTTACCACCAGGTCCTTTCAGGATCTTTCTCATTCGTACACTTCAACGATCATTCTATTCGCATCAAACTGGAGAGTTTATGGGGAATGAGGAATTATGAGAGACTCACACACACATGGGGCAGAGCTGCTACTTGCTCTCCTTGTGCCCAGCTGATCACACAGCATCCGGGAGGGATGGTGGTTCTAGCCCTAGCTGCCGCCCCAGCAGAGCCTCACGAGAAGCCAGAGGAACCCCCACACCATGAAGGCCGCCATTTTCCACATCAAGACTCCCCTCTCATCAGAACTCCACCCAGCAGAAGAGCTGATTGCAGCCCGGCTCGGTTGCGCGGTTCATCAATAAATGTTCAAGTCTTGAGGTGACTAGAAGATTATCCCACCCGCACAGCAAAGCCTGGCAAGCTACCCATGTCATATTTGACATGCCAAATACCAGTAACAATTATAGACCTCATTCCCATGATTTTATGGAATGGTTTGAGGCTCTTTATGTTCCTGGAATGGGCAGATGCCCTTGGGCTATCTCGCATATGACAGGACATATTGAGATGTTACTGGTGCCTGCTCGAGTAATCGATGATCTATGGGACATCAAGTGATCAAGTGATTGCTGGTAAACAATTCATCTTAATACTGTATCTAATCATTTTGTATAAACACAGTAAGAGATACAGACATTTATCTGCACCCCTGATTAAGCTTACAAGGTGGCTATTCTTGGGGACATCTTGCTATATATTCCTGTCCTTTGGTCAGGTTAGTTTTATCCTAACCCCAACAGGGTCCATAACCAGTTGCTTGCCACTGGGTCATAAGAGTTTGTTCCACGGCTGCGCTCTTAGGTTATTATACTGCTTATGGCACTTAGTCAGCCCCATGTTGGGGCTAGGGTAGCTTATTCTCAGTTTGCACCGAGTCCATTCAGTCCCATGATGGGACCCTCCTTTGGGTTGTAAGGAACTAGAATAAATTTAAGGGCAACTGAGGTTTTAAATTAGAAATATGGAGGATGCATAGGGGTAAATACTTCAGAGTTCATTAACTCCTAGATTACAAATGCATAGCCTTAGCTGTCTTCCTGTGTCTATACAAAAGGACTATTTCTCTAACACAAGAGCATGCAAACAACACAAAGGAAAGAGGAAAGCAACATTTCAGTAAGCCACTCACCTGACTAAAAAATTGACACCAACTGAGTAGGAGACAGAGGGCTGTAAACAGAAGAAAACCCAACAGTACTAAGGTTAGAGCTCAGGACTCCCTGCATGCACAGCTTGTCTCTGTTCTCTGGCCTCAGTTTCAGTTTTGTTTTGTTTGTTTTATGTGGCCACAACTGGCAATACTCAGGGATTACTCCATGTTCTGCACTCAGAAGTTACTCTTGGCAGTGATCAGGGAAATATACAAGATGCTGTGGATCAAACCCAGGTTGGCCATATGCAAGGCAAGTGCTTTACCTGCTGTACTACTGCTCCAGTTCCATGTTTTTAACTGAAAAGAGTTATGGAAAGATTTGGCAGTAACAGTTGGACATTGAAAATGTTAATCTCACTGAACAGTGCATTTAAAATGGCTACAGTGTAATACTATTTACCACAATAAAATAACATATAAAGAAAGTATTTTAATAACTTTAAACTCAAAACATGAAACGAGAAACTGTATTAATCTTTAAAAGAAATATGTCTTCTACTACAGACAAGAACAGGAAAGGAAAATATAACTCACAAGGTCACAAAAACATTGATATAAAAAGTGAAACAATCAGTGCAGAGATATCCCTTCTCATTCCTATGACCATATTTGCTTGTCCACCACAGCTCAGACAGTAGAAGCACTCAGACCCAATCCAATTCAAACTGGCATTGAGCTAAAAAATTTAGGACAAAATCTGGCAGAACTATGTATTCAAATTTATTCAGATGCTCTTTAGGTTCTTCCTCCTCTTTTGACCCAAATTTCATTATAAAGCCTATGGGCATGGTTTATATAAGAAACACATAGATGAACTCTATTCATTGATCCTTACTTAAAGAAAAGCCATGGATTCTCATTAAAAGTGTAATGAATAAATCCGTTATGCTAAAATAAGTATACATAGATACATATAAAATATAATTTAATGGTTTCCCTCTTTAACTTCTGACTGAATGAACATGTTTAGTCTCCCCAAACCTAATTTGATAGCAATATTTTAACACATATAACTTTGTAAGTTCTCTCCAAATCATTGGGTTTAAATTTTAAGTTGTGCTTTGCTCTATTTTCTACTTTTTACTTTCTTCAATTACATATGTATGCATATTTTAAAAAGTGTCACTACAAAATGGTTACTAAAAGTGAATTCCACAACCCTTTTCTATTTCTAAGCTCCCCAGACTAAATTACTGTCAACTTCACTGATTTTTTTAAAATTCTTCGTCTGAATTAATTTTAAGCTTAAAGAAGTGAAAAGTTAGCAGAGAACCCTTCCATGCATTTCATCTGGCTTTCCCTATTGCTAATATCTTACACCACCAATATGTAATGCTCACAATCAAGAAATTAACTATAAATACCATTAACTAATGAACCAGCCTCATTCAAATTTTGCCAGTTTGTAATTATCTCATAAAATCTAGGCTTTAATTCCTTTCATAAACACAGGCACACTTCACAAACTCAACCTACCAATATAATTATATCACAATTTTTATTACATAATCTTAGAAATGTTAATAATAGCTGAGCAATAATTTTGTCTTCCAGAATTGGTTATAAGGACGTATTTGTACGGGAAGAGGTAGATGTGTTTCTTTCACTTTCTAAGTATATATCATTAGTATGTTTCTAAACAATCTTCCCGTTATGTACAGAACTTTTCAACAGTGAGTACATGAATCAAAAACACTTGTATATTCAAGCTCCTCATTTTGAACAGTTGACTGCTCACTCTCTATGGTGCTTTTCTGAATAACATAAGTGCTTACTTTTATTCAATCAAATTAATATTTTCCTTTACATTTATCCTTTTTAGGTCTTGCTACAAAAGCATTCCCTAATAAATTATTATATAAAGATATGCCCATAACCTCTCTAAGACTTTTTTGTTTTACATTTCACAGTTATGTCCTAAAACCATCTGGAGTTAATTTCTGTGTAGAGAGTGAGGATTCATTTTCTTTTTATTTCCAAGTGAATAAATTGGCCCATCATCAATAACCCACTTTGCCATCTCTGTTACCATCAGGTTTCCATACATACATAAGCTGATTTCTGGGCTCTGATCTGGAATCAGTATCAAACAGAATATACCGTAGCTTTACCTGCCACAGTAAGCCGGGATCTGGGTCTCTCTCTTCCCAAGTGTCTTACCGATTGTGCCACAATTCGCACTATCACTTCACAAATTGTAGATTCAGTTTGGTCAATTTCCATAAACAGAATGTTGTTGTTGGGGCCGGAGTGATAGCCCAGCGAGGAGGGCATGTGCTTTGCATGCGGCCGACCCGGGTTCGATCCCCGCATCACATATGGTCCCCTGAGCACCGCCAGGAGTAATTCCTGTGCAAAAAGCCAGATCCAGGAGTAACCTCTGAGCGCCGCCGGTGTGAGCCAAAAAGCAAACAAACAAACAAAAGAAAAAAGCATGTTGTTGCTGTTGCTTTTTTGTTGCAGTGTTGAGGTGTACCTATTGCAGCATTGGAGGTCACATAGTTGTGGATTGTAAGTGATCCACACTTGATTAATGGAAACCATGAATCGCGATATTAGTTATAGTGGTCACAGACCCTTTACAGATATAAATCAACAGGGGCACCCGGGAGCTCTGAAGACGGTAACACGAGGTGAGGACCGAATCAAACTCACTGCCTCACACATACAAAGGTGTCTATCGTTAAATCACTTCTCTGAGGGACCCACAGAAGGAATTTTGATTAAATCTGCAAAACCATTAAAAACGTCGATCTTCCTATCCAGGAAATATCTTTTGTTACTTGACTGATATCTTTTAAATATTTCAAGAAAGATTTAGAATTGTTTCCAAATAATATTTGCATATTTTGGTAAAATGTTAGATTTGTTCATAGGTACCCTGTATTTCTGTAGGTTTGTGTCTCTCTTTTTTAAAAGTGCGTGTTATAAATGCACTGTTAGTGTACAGAAATTTAATTTTCTAGTGCATGAATGTTTTATCTAGACACTCTGCTAAATTATCCTATTCATTTTTAATAATCTTTCCATAGAATTTTTTCATTTTTTATGTATGATGTTCTGCAAATGACAATTTGCTTCTTTTTATCAAATTTCAACTTATGTATTATAGGATTTGTTCAAACATTTTTTGTAAGTTATTAGTGCCTGTGCAGTGTTAAGTAAAAAGCTGGTTACATACTGGCCATATTTCTAATTTTCTATTCCATTAATAAGTGGTATAAAATTGGAATTATTTGTTCTTTGAGCGAGCCCTGCTACTTCTGTGCTAAGATTACTAATTACTGATTCCATTTCTTTAATAATATGGAATAATATAGATTTTTATTTCTTCCTAAATATGTTATGGTAATGCATTTTCTGGAAGTGACTCAACAAAATTTAATATTTTATTTTCATAGAATTATCTATATTCTATTTGAAACCAAGAATTGTAGTCTCTCTTTTGCTCGCTTGCTCTCTTCTCTCTCTTTTCTCTCTCTCTCTCTCTTTCTCACTATTTATCTATCTCTCTCTCTCTCACACACACACACACACTCACACACACACACACACACACACACACACACTTTCCCGGCACTTGCCCAATTCAATTTTTTGGTTAATATTTTACTGTATCACTCATTACAAAGTCATTAATTTTGCTCTTAATCACACCCTTCCTTCTGATTTCCTTGGGTTTACTTGGGTTCTTAAATACTGAAAATATTTATATTCAATTTCCTTTTTAAATACAAACTCCTGACAATGCATTAATCTGTAAACACAGTAAATCCCAATTTCTATATACTACATTCTGAGTGTTTTCTTTACAACTAATAAGTCCAATAAATTAATTTCCTCTTTAGTTGTATCCAATTTATTGTTTAATCTGTCCATTTCCCGCACAAGCACACACACACACACACACACACACACACACACACACTCTGCCCAGAGCCAAAGAAAAGTCCAGCACATATCCCAAAAAGCTACTAATGAAGGGAAGAGTTATTTCATAGATCTCTTAATAAAGATACTATGCTTTGAGTGTTTCAGATTTTCTAAGATGATTCTCCACTGAATTTTATCCCTCCTTAGGTACCAAACTTTATCTCTATTCCTTCCACACGGATCTATAACCCCAAAGCCTCCATGGATCAGCAGGTAATACCTGGGGTATTGCAGTACACAGCTGCTCAGAGTCTGGCCTGGAGTTGCCTACTGCAGGCCACTTTGTAGATAGGAGGAAGGCAGTTTGAATATGGCAGCTCATCTGACCATGTACTCTATACTGGCTGGTATAAATATTCTCTCATGCTGCCACAATCACCGTGGGACTAGCTAGATCTTGCCAGTATATTCGCCTGGCACATTGGATCTCTAAGTAATTAGACCAGAGAAAAATGCTGTTTGCCTCCAAGCAAGCAAACATGGCTCTCTGATAAGTCAAAGGCTAATACACTAAACAACGATGAAGTAAAGATGAGACTCTTGTGAAGGTTTGGAGAAATATATAACTGGCTATAGAATATTCTTTGGAACAAATGCATGCCCTTGTATTCTGAGATACAGTTCATCTCAGAAGACTCTCCTCCACTCTATCCTGCAGGGGCACTTCTAAGGCAGAGCTTAGTTCAGCAACATTAACATCTCAAAGAGCCTAGGTGAGTTCCTGGGAGAAATTTCTTGAGGGATTTGACCCTGACTGCTCTCCACTGGAGTGGGTGGTCTGTTTTGCAGGGATATAAAAACTGTAGCCTGCTTTCTTTCTGAGTTTTTTTTTTTTTTTTTTTTTTGCTTTTTTGGGTCACCCCGGCAATGCTCAGGGCTTTCTCCTGTCTCTGCACTCAGGAATCACTCCTGGTGGTGCTCGAGGGACCATATGGGATTCTAGGGATCGAACCCGGGCCGGCATGGGCTGGCCGTGAGCAAGGCAAATGCCCTACCCGCTGGACCATGGCTCCAGCCCTCTCTGGGTCCTTTTTGCATCTTTGCTGTCTCCTCTCTGCAGGGCCTCAACACATGGTGGCAGCCATCTTGGCCTACGTGGCCGGGCCCAGCCGGAACCCTAAGTTCAGGGTTTTCCTATTGCTGATTTGTATGCCAGAACCCGTGTAAGCAAAGCATTTTGAAACTTTGCTGGATTCTCGCCTCTTTCTCCATCCACTGGCCACCAATCCCCTGAAAGCTACTTTTGTATACTAATCTTAGACCTACCCCAAAATATGTCCCAGAATTCAATTTAATCATTTAAGTTTATTGTTGTTGGGCCATATCCTGCAGTACTCAGAACTAATTCCTGGCTCTGTGCTCAAGGACCACCCCTGGCAGGCTTGGGAAAGCCATGGGGTTCCAGAGACCAAACTGAGATTGGGTGCATGCAAGGAAAACACCCTACTTGCTGAACTACCACTCCAGCCCTTTTTTAAGTTTTCTAAGTAGATAGTGGAACCAGCAACAATTTTGCCTTTTCTTTTCCACTATCAAACTTATTTTTCTTGTACTGGTGCAGCAGTTACCACCTACATTAGAAAAGCAGCCTCATCTTGATATTAATTTAACATAGAAAGTATGTCAAAATAAAAGAAAAATATGAATATTCTCTACTTTCATTCTGATTGAAGTGAATGAACTGAATAGCCTGACTCTGTTGAAAACATGGATTAAAGTGCAAACTGGAACTGGAATCTGAAACCAAGTATTATGAGGTGAATGATGTGCCCACACCCCAAAGTCATATATTGAAATCCTACCCACAATGTAATGGTTTTGAAGAGAAGTCCTACTAGAGATATTAGGTCACAAAAAGGTGAGGTTTTTTGAATGGGCCTTAAAAAAATACAGGGGGTGAGGCACTTGCTAGTATCCTATATAGTTCCCTGAGTGTAAAACCAAGAGTAAGCCCGAGCACCTCCAGGTGTGGTCCCAAAACAAACAAAAAAAAATCTGCAAGCTCTCTCAGCCTTTCAGTCATTGGGGAGTAAAATGAAAAGTTTCTGTCTATACATCAGGAGCAGGTCCTTGCCTGCTTTTCATTCTGCTGGCATATCAGTCTTGGACTACTCAACTACCCTACAACTAATACGAGTAATGTTTGGAGTTCAAGTCACCAATCAATTTTCTGTTACTGCAATCACAACAGAGTAAGACACAGAAACAAGTCAGACATTTTTCCATAAACATGAAAACAAAACAAAAAAATGGTTTTTGCAGTGCTGGAGATTGAACCCAGGGTTTCACACCTGTAAGGCAAATGCTCCATAACTGAACTACATCCCCAGTCCAGAAAGCAGAATTTTTAAACACTGAAGAGGAACAACTTTTACTCTACTTTAACAGCATGTCAAACTCCAATTCAGAGGAAACGTGTACTTTAAATATTGCTCATAGTTTAGTGAATCATAAATTGTAACTGTAAACAGCTATGTGAGCAGATTTCACGAAAGGTTCTTGCACAATTTAACAGGAAAAAAAGTACACTGAACTCCTAAATATGTACTGTTATGCAATCAAAAGAAAGTTAAATTCACATTCTTCATTATATCCTACTGTAAACAAGTGAACAAAATTAATGCCTTTAGTCTAATTAATACAAGAATCAGTATTGATGGGCCGAAGCAATAGCCCAGCGGTAGGGCATTTGCCTTGCACGCGGCCGGCCTGTGCTGGCCCGGTTTGATCCCCAGCATCCCATATGGTCCCCGAGCACCACCAGGAGTGATTCCTGAGTGCAGAGCCAGGAGTAGCCCCTGAGCATTGCTGGGTGTGACCCAAAAAAGAAAAAAAAAGAATCAGTATTGAATGTTGGCACAGACTATTAAGCCTGAAAGACTTATAACAGCCCATGATTACAAATATAAGTTAGATGCTTTACCTTAGGATTTTACTTTTTTACAAAGGTGTACAGAAAGACATTCATATAAACTTAAGAGTAAAACTAATGATGTACAATTGATTGAACATTTAGTTGGAGGAAAAAATAAGTATGTTATTACCAATAGACACTGAGAAAGCATTTGACAAAATTCAGCAGATATTATGAATAATTTGGGACATCTCAAGAAAATGATGACCATATACTCTAATAACCCTAGCTAAAACCATACATACTCCTTAATTTAAAAAAAAGTTACTTTTCAAATCCAGAACAAGATAATATTATCCACTCTCATTACTTCAATTTCATTCATTATTAAAGATCTTGGTCAGAACAATTAGATAAGAAGATATAAAAGGAATCCAAATTGAGGGGAAAAGGGAAACTAAGAAGAAATAAAAAGAATCCAAATTGGGGGAAAATGGGGGAATACAAAGTGATATACAAAATGTTCTGAAATTCCATTAAAAAGCTATTAGAAGCAACAATTAAAACACAGTGGCTGGAATCACAACTGATAAGCAAAATCTGTTGCATTCCTATTTGCAGACAAGAAGCAAGAAAAGAAATTAAGAAAATTCCATTTATGGAGAGTTATATCCTCAACAAGGAAGAAAATGTATGAAGTGGAGCAAGGAAAGCCTCTTCAGCAAATGGTGTTTGGAAAACTAGTTGACCACATGTAAAAAAAAATTAATTCAGACCCCTTTCTGGTATCCGGCATAAAAGTAAAATAAAAGTGGATTAAAGACTTTGATAACAGACCTGAGTCCATACATTATATTAAGAAAAGTATAGGTAGGATACTCTGTGATACTGAGTCTAGAGGTATCTTCAGTGATTCAATATCACTGGCCAGGTAAATGAAAGCAAAGATAAAAAAGTAGTACTACATGAACTTAAGAAGTTCCTCCACTGAAGAAGAAACTATGACCAGAATAAAAAGACACTTTATATAATTGGAGAAA
Organism: Cryptotis parvus; assembly: GCA_021461705.1. Lineage (NCBI taxonomy): Eukaryota > Metazoa > Chordata > Mammalia > Eulipotyphla > Soricidae > Cryptotis > Cryptotis parvus. The sequence goes on along the minus strand of JAJIBD010025962.1, from coordinate 132,812 downwards.
ATGGTTGCCCAGCACTCATCTGACAAAGTGTTGATATCCAAGATAAAAAAAAAAGTACTGGCAGAATTTTACAAGATAAAAACAATCTCATCCAAAAATGGTAGAAAGAGATGAACAGAAACGTTCTCCAAAAAAAAAAAAACACATACTGACAGTCAAAAGGTATATGAAAAATTGCTCTGTATCCCATCATCACACATCACACATCAAAACAACAATGAGACTCACACCAATGAAACAGGCATACAGCACAAAGAAAAATAACAATTTGTGTTATATGGGTATAGGAAACCTCATTCACTACTGGTGGAAATGTCAACTGGTCCAGTCTTTTTGGAAAACAATGGACATTTTGAAACTCAATCATAAACAGTTTTGTAACTGTATATCTCATGGCGGTATAATTAAAAATATGGACATTTCTCAAAAAAACTAAGTATTGAGCTTCTATAACACCTAGAAATCACTTCAAGGTATCAATCCCAAGGGCTGAAAAATTCTATTCAGAAAAGACAATTGCACTCCTATGTTCATTGAGCACTATTCACAATAGTCAAAATCTGGAAACAACCCACTTATCTGAGAACTAAAGACTGAATAAAGAATTTTACTGTATATACAGACAATAGAATACACTCAGCTTTAAGAAAAGATAAAGTTATGCAAATTACTGCTGCATGGAAGGATCTGGAGAGTATCATCTGAATGAAGTTAGTCATAAGGAGAGGAACAGACACAAAATGATCTCCCTTGGACCAGAACAATAGCACAGCAGGTACACTTACTTGCCTTGCATACCACTCACTTGCATTTCATCCATAGCATACCATACAGCTCCTGAGCCCAAAAGAAGTAACCCCTGAGCACCCTGCTCCAAATCAAAACAAAAACAAAACAGAATTATCTCTTTCATATGGGGGATAAAAAGAAATATTAGAAAATTAACAAATGCCTCAAAAGCAACACCAACTGGTCTTCAGTAGGAAGCTTATGACAGGAGGTCAGAAAGAGAAATTATGACAATGGTATAGAGAAGCAGTATTCAGGCGAAGGTGTGGTGCTGTATATTTTATGTATGAAATTCTAATAATAGTTTTATAAACAAAGATGCAAAATAAAACTTTTTTTACAAAAAAGAATATCCCATTCACAATTGTGTTCAAAAGACTTAGTGGACATGATGAACTCAGACAGTCTCTCACCCTATTCGTTCCATTCTAGGCCATGGGTCCCGATGTGGAGTTCTTCAGCCGATCTTCTCTGTCCTATCTTGACATTAAAATCACCGACTATGATCTTGTAGAAGTTGTAATCTTTTTTATAGAACTCCTCCAGTTCCATGTAGAATTTCTCAATTTCATCTCCTTTGTATATGGATGTTGGTGCGCAGACAATGAAGATAGAAATTACTGGCACTGGGCCACATCTCTTCAAGTGTAATCATCCTATCCGGTTTGTTAGGCATTCAAATGAATCAATGTTGACGGCCATGTTCGTAGATAAGGACACCAACACCACCGACACCTCTTTTGTTGCATGTTCCAAGGAACAATTCTTCTCTGGTGTCAAATACAGCATGATGCGACTGATGCCTCCTCGTCTCATTCAAACCAATGATGTCGTACTTGATCTTTTGTGCTTGCACCATTAGATCCTCGATATATGCTTCTGATGCCAGTGTACGTGCATTGAAAGGACAGACAGTCATTTTAGTCCTTCTCCGTTTTGGCAGCCTAGGATGGCCGTGAAATTTTATCAGGCACTGCTTGTTCACCTTTCTTACTGCTGCCGTATTAAGAGCTCTTTCGGGGTCAGGAAAATAAACAATTTTGTTACTGGTTTTGGCATATCGAACATGCATCAGACAGCTTGCCAGGCTCTGCTGTGCGGATGCTATACTCTCATTACATTGTGGGGCTCTCTCAGAGGGGTGGGTAGAATATTCATGGTAATTTGGAGGTAAATCTCCAAATTTAAACAGGGTAAATGGGGAAAGGTAAACGGGGAAAAGGTAAACAGGGAAAGCTGGTTTCTGCTCTGCCGAGTATATCTCAGTCCACCAAGACCATTCATGGGAACTCACAGTTGCAGAAGGCTGAAGAGAAATGTTGGACAGGGGAATCTCCTAGTGGACAGTTCCACAATGAAATTGACCACATCATCTTCAATCAATGGTTTTGTCTGACTGATGTTGCTGTTGTCCCCAAATTCCAAACAGGATCAGACCACCATCTCCTTGGTGCAAAATTCTACTTCCCGCAACGGGAGAAATGGCTACAAAGTTTAAGAGAGAACTTCCAGAACAACAACCAACTGGGAACTCTTCAGCACCATTGCAGCAACATGGGAAGATACCATCATTGACGACATCGATGAAGAATATAACCGACTGGTTCAGCACCAGACAGAAAGACACAAAAAGGATGCCTGTCTTCAAACCTCTGGAACTCATTTGCCAACGTGGCAGAGCGTGAGCCTCAGGTGACCAAATGCTAACGTCCAAGCTTGCAAAGCGGTACAGAGAAGCGATAAAAGAAGACCTCAAAGACAGAAGAGCAGAAATACTGGAAGATGCAGCAAAAGCCGGGAAAAGCATTCACACCACCCGCCTGTCCTTCGCCAACTATAAGATCAAGATGACTGCCCTCCGATGGATACCCTGATGGATCTATCACATCTTTCAGAAAGGCAATGGAGAAGATTATCCATGACTTCTACTCAGATCTCTTTGATAGCCACGTCCACCTGCCCACATACCAAATTCCACAGGATGGATATGTCATCCCCAACGTTCTCCCTTCTGAAATCCGACATGCCATTTCGTTGGTAAAGAAGAGAACAGCACCAGGCCCAGACAAAGTCAGACCCGAACACCTGAAGAATCTGCCATCGGTACTCATCAATACTCTAACTCGGCTCTTCACATGCTACCTGTCCGAATGCAAGGTGCCCTACAAATGGAAAACCAGCAGGACAGTTCTACTGTTCAAGAAGGGAGACATTCACGACATCAGTAACTATCACCCCATCTGCCTGTTGTCCATCATCTACAAGCTGTTTACACGAGTCATCCTGAACAGGATTAGCAGAACACTAGATGAAGGACAACCATGCGAGCAAGCAGGCTTCCAGAAAGGATTCAGTACAATTGACCATATATATCCACATGGTAACCAAGCTCATTGAGGTTTGTAGGGGAGTACAAGATGCCGCTCTGTCTCACGTTCATTGATTTATAGAAAGCCTTTGGTTCTGTGGAGACTGAAACGGTCATCGAAGCCCTAGCCAAACAGGGTTTTCAAACCTAATACATCAAGATCCTTCGTGAGCTGTATTATGGATTCACCACCAGGATCTCACCATTCTACAAAAGAAGTGATCATTGATGTCAAAAAGAGGGGTTCGACAGGGTGATACCATTTCACCAAAACTTTTCAGTACCACCCTCGAGAACATCAAGCGACAATTAGAATGAGAATGAGATTAGAATTAGAATAAAAGTGAAGATAGATGGTTGGCAACTACACCACCTCCGCTTCGCTGATGACATTGTTCTAATAACACCAAACATTAGCACATTAGCCAAACGGCATAAATGCTGGCTGACTTCGACTGAAAATGTGGAAAGATAGGTCTACAGCTGAAGCTAAAGAAAACTATGTTCATGAAAAATGAACTAGTTCCAGAGGCCCCGTTCACTCTCAATGGAAGAGACATCTCTAAGTGCAGCAGTTATGTGTACCTAGGTCAAGAAGTCAACATGATGAACGACCTAAAACCTGAGCTGCACAGGAGGAAGAGAGGCGATATGGAATGCCTTCAAAGGCATTGAAGAAATAGCTAAAAAGGACAAAGAACCTCTGTCTCCAAGCACATCTCTTTGATTCCACCATTCTCCCTGCATTAACATACACATCAGAGACCTGGGCCCTTGAAAGCAGGATGAGAATGCTATTCGGGTCTCCCAGAGAGGAATCGAAAGAGCTATGCTTGGAATATCACACCTCACTCAAGTGAGAGAAGGATTCCGGAGTTCCAACCTCCGTCGCTACTCCAGAATCAGGGATGCTGTCCCCTTTGCCAAGGCATCGAAAATCAGATGGGCTGGATATGTAATGCGATTTGGAGACAACCGCTGTTCTAGAGCCGTTACCGACTGGATCCCAAGGGATGTCAAAAGATCACGTGGCCGCCCACCTACAAGATGGTCAGACTTCTTCGTCAAGACCCTGAACAAATGGTTTGAGGCTCTTTGTATTCCTGAAGCAACCATGTGCCATTGGGCTACACTGGACGTGATAGGGTCAAATGGAAATATTACTGGTGCCCACTCAAGCAAATCGACGAATAACAGGATGTCAAGTGATCAAGTGATTAAAATAAAAATAGACATAAGGATCAATGAAATAAAATTGTAAAGCCAGGGAAAAAAAATATATTTATCAATATTTAACCAATTACAAGAAATCCAGACCATGCAATGAAGAAAGGTGTGTCTTTTTAACAAACGGCATGGGAAATCTGAGCAACCACATGCAAAAGGGTTAAACTGGACTACATACTAAACCCAGCACAAAAATAGATTTAAATGGACTAAAAACCTGGATATAAGACCAGAAACTGCTGCAGATTAAAAATCTAAGCAGATGTGAACTCTCACAAAGGGTTTCTTCTTGAGGAACAAAGACAATCTTCCCTTTGACCATGAAAAGGACTAAGATAACCCCCACCTAATCTTCATTTAGGTCAATAAACATGCTCACGACTGGGCAACCTTTTAAGATATGTTATGGACAATAAATGGTCAATTCTACAAAGAGGACTTACAAAGGGTCAATGGGCATTAGAAAAGTGCCCTTTATCACAAATTATCAGAGAAATATAAATCAAAACTATACCACATCACACATAAGAATGACTTACATGGATCAGAGCGAGAGTAAGCAGGCAAGAGTACAGAGCCAAGAGTAACCACTGAGCACTGTTAAGTGTGACACCTCCCCTAAACTTCTCCACAAAAGAATGGCTTACATTAAAAGCCATTCTTTTGAATGTAAGTAAGTGTTGCACCTGAGAATAAGCACAGATTAAGGTGCTAGACTTGCACCCTACCAACCTCAGGAAAAATCCCCAGAACCACATAAAAATCCCCGAGTACTGTCAGGGATCACTCTGGGCCATGAAGGGCCAGAAAAACCTACCACCAAAATTTTTAAAAAAATTTTAAAAAGTATGTCATTCATGGAACATGAATGGTGAATTGAAAGTTTACACAAAAAGTCACATTGGTCTGTGCTTAAGAGTTTAAGAAATCAGCATTACCATAAGTTATTATAGAACAGATCATTATTTTCTATCTCCCTCATATCTTCATGTTCATTCATCAAAGCACAAAAGATTACTGTAAGTTACTAAATCATTTCAATCACCATAATGCCTCATACAATGAATGACTGCATCTTTCTTATTCTATTACAACAAAGTACTATCATTCCTAAAAGGAACGAATTTAATTAATGGGCTGTACATCACCAGTGTAATTCAAACAGATTTAGGAACTAACTGATTTTACATCACAAATTATCAAGTCAGACTAGACACAGTGACCAAATCAAACTGAATAGCTAGGGGGGAAAAAATCACTTTAAATCTTCTGTGAAAGTTGGCAACATTAAATGTTCCAAGTATAACTCTCATCTAATACCAGATCTTCTTTTATAGTGATTCCACTCTTCATAGCAAATCAGTTAAGATGCAGCTATTCCCATCTAGTTGGTATTAATAATAATTCTAAAAGTATATTTACCTTCTACTCTATTCCATTTCTTCAAATTTAGAGATTGAAATACAGTTGAACAACAAAGCTCAGGAATATATCTCTTTACAAATATCACAATTTAAAATAATATAACTAAAGGCATAAATCAGTTTTTAAATTAGAAGAGAAACTTCAGTCAAGAATATGCAGCCTTGGAAATCTCCAGGCTTTCACAGAATCAGGTATGGGCTACCTTCCCCCATCTCCCTGCTCTTCTAGAAGGCCCAGCAGTCGCACCCATGAACCGTCAAAGGTGCCAAGTAATCTCATCCACCAGCCATGATCCAGAGTCTCATATAGAAATCTTGAAAGAGATCAACAAGTAGCAGAGATGCTTCCAATCCCCATGCCAGGCTTAGTAAACTGGAGCACCCCAGAGGACAGTGTATTCCAAGCCCATCCCAACAGAGCCCCAGCAGCCTAAAACCTCCACACTCTACAACTGCTGCCTTGTTTACGGTGTTGGACTTCACTGCTTGGACAAGCTCCACCCAGAAATTAATCCATTGAAAAATTCAGGTATGTTGGTTTTGTAACTGAAATCTCCAGGCTTTCACAGAATCAAGAATGGGCTACCATCCCCATCTCCTTGTTCTTTCGGAAAGCCAGGCAGTCACACCATGCCCAAAGCTACCACCCAATTAAAAATTTAACTCCAGGGGCCAGAGCGATAGTCCAGTGGGTAGGGCATTTGCCTTGCACGTGACTGACTCAGGTTCAATCCCCAGCATCCCATAAGGTCCCCTGAGAACTTCCAGGAGTAATTCCTGAGTGCAGAGCCAGGAGTGGCCCCTGATCATTGGCAGGTGTGATCCAAAAAAAAAAAAGCAAAAAAAAAATTAACTCCAACTTTATAAACCCATTAAAAATTTTGTAATTCCTGAAGCATGCGGCCACATTTGAGCCACGTGGCATCTCAAACACTACAATACTGATATACCGTATATATATACCATATATATACCATATATATATACCATATATATGCATATATATGATATATACACACACATATATAATATAGCACATCACATTTAATGAGTTGTAAAGTAGAAGGCAACCAATAACAAAATATATATTCACAATGCTTATCCTGTAACAACCTATCAGTAATTTCTTATACAAGTTCTTAATGGCTCAATGGCTCCATGGTGAGACTGAACAATCTTCACTAACTTTTTTCTAATAAAATGGATTTTTCTAATAAAACATTTCTTGATCATTTTTAGCAAGTTATCTATAACAAGCAACATAAGTTATTGAGGATCTGCTGTGGGGAAGGTTTAAGCAGTAGTTGGGAAGTTGGAAATAATGGTGGCAGTAAGTTGCAGTGGTGGTGGAACTGGGGTTGAAAAGTGACTAACAAATTAACATGAACAACTCGTTAAAAATGAGTAGAAGCCCACTAAGTTCAATAAGTGAAAGCAATAACACAGATGGCATAATTAACACATAAAAGGTCAGTAAAAAGGTCATGATGAGATATATGTTGTAATAAGCAATATAAAGTAAATTAATTAGTGCCTGCTAAGGGAGCAGGATTGGGGGGATGGGTTGAAAACTAGGGTTTAGGGTGGCAGGAAGAACATGTTGGTGGTGGGACCAGTGTTAGAATATTGAATACCTGAAACAACTGTATTGTGAACAACTTTGTAAATCAGTTTTTAACTAAAGCTAAAAAAAGTAGACTCATTTCATTAATTTTAAAAAATACTCAGAGTAAATGAAAGTTTTGTAAAGCAAGTCTTTATCCCCATATTAATGAGCATACAGTGAAAAATATAAAAAACTTCAGAAAGCAGGAACGTTTAGTGCATTCTCATAACTCACTTTCCTCTTTCTTTTTCAGACTAAAATCCTTTTATATGAGAAATCAGACACAAAAAAAATGAACTGTATCCATTAGTGTTCTCTTGGGATAATTTCATGTGGTTGAGTGAGACATGGTCCTTCTATTATCCAGTAAAAGTTTTACACAACCTACTTAGGGGTCATAAGATACAGTTATGTGATACTGCCTTGAATGTGAGACCACGGATTCAGTCCCAGACACTACCCCTGTCTAAAGGAGAACAATCACTGGTACTTCTGTTCTGAACTCAGTGAGCACCGCCTCCATATGTGTGAAACCCCAACCCCAGACATCACAAGAAGAAATGAAAGGGAAGAGGATTGCTCTGCTTGTTTCCCTAAGGATATAGAAAAGAAAGAATAAAATAACTCTATATCTTAGAGATGTGATTATCCTCCTCTTCCAAGCCTATGTGATGACACCACAACTTCCACCAAAGTACTAATATTCCTCCACCAATACTAACATTTTGAGAACTCTTACTCTTTTCCAAAATGAATGGAATGATTTACATGCCCACCTAGGTTATATGCGTGTTCCTATTTCTCTGCACTTGCACCAGCACTATTTATTTCTTGCCCTTTAGATGCAGTCATTCTCACAGGTTGGAGGTGGTATCTGATCATGTTGGTTTGCATTTCCCTGATAATACATGATAATGAGCCCCTTTTGTGTGCCAAGTGGCCATTTGTATATCTTCTTTGGAGAAATGTCTTGCTAAACTCTTCTCCCCATTTTGGTTAGGGCTATTTGGATTTTGTTGCTGTTGCATTTTGGATATCTTGGGTATATGCAATGCAAGTATTTTCTCCCATTCCATAAGATGTTTCTTTGTTTAAGTGGCCATTTCTTTCACTGTGTAGAAGCTTTTTTGTTTGATTTAAGTCTATGTTTATTTTTATTTATTTTTATTTTTTTGCTGAGTTGAACCACTGAGAATTTTACGTCTATGCATTTTATGGTTTGGCACCTAACATCCAAGTCTTTACTCCTTTTATGTTAATATTTTTTTCAGATGTTAATCCAATTTCATTCTTTTGCATGAATCTATTCAATTTTCCCAGCTCTACTTTTGGAAGATACTTCCTTTCTACATCTTATACTCCTTGCCCTTTTTGTTGTAAATTAGCTGATCAAATGCCTGAGGATTTATTTCTAGGCTCTCAATTATATCCCATTTACCTATGTGTCTGCTTTTACTCCAATACCACCCTACTCTGATTATTATAACTTTACAGTACAGTATAAAATCAGAGATCATGATCGTTCCATCTTCCTTTTACTCATAATTGCTTTGAGAATCTCATAATTTCTCATATCATTCCGAGTATTTTGTGATTCCATACAAACTTTAGTAACGTTCATTCTTCAAATCTATAAACACAAACTATCTTTCCATTTCCTTGTCTCTTCTATTCCTTTAAATAATGACAAAATTTTCAGTAAAGGAGCGCTTTAGGCGTCAGAGCAAAAGTACAGCAAGTAGGATATTTGCATCGCCTGTGGCTGACTGGGTTGGATCCCCAGCACCAGTATGGTCCCTTGAGCTCACCAGCAGTAATTCCTGAGCTCAGAGTCAGGAGTTGTCCTGAGCACTGCCAGATATAGCACAAAATAACCAAAAAATTATCTGTTTCACTGCCTTCGTTGACTTCTAGTATTTAATTCATTTTGACAGAAAACTATGACAATGTAAATGTGTCTTATTTTCTTATAGCTAAATAATATTCCATTATGTACGTATACAATTTTTTAGCTATTCATCTGTTGTTGGACAGTTGGTCCAACAACTATTTACTATGGTAAATAGTGCTGAAATGAACACAGTTATACATACATGTTTTCTGACTAATGCTTTTGTGTTCACTGGGTAGATTCCCAGAAGTAGAATCACAGGGGCATATGGAAATCAATGTGTTGAGAAGTCTCCTGTCTTCCATAGAAACTTAACCAAGCAACAGTGCTACCAACAGTGAACAAGAGTTCATTTTCCACCATTTCTTGTCTACTGCCAGCACTTACTGTTTACAATTTTGGTCATATAGATCATTCTTGATTGTCGAAGTGGAATTTGACTATTATTTTAATTTATATTTCCCTGATGATCAGTGGCAATGAACATTTTTTTTCATGTGCTTAATGTCCATCTTTATGTCCTCTTTAAAAAAAATTTTGGTCACCTGTTCTCCCCACTTTTTGATGGAGCTGTTTGATTTTGTACTGTATTGAGCTTTGAGGGTGTTTTACAGATTGTGGATAAGAGCCCTTTGTCTAATGTATTATAAGCAAAATTTTCTCCTAATCAATGAGTGTCTTTTTATTTTTAGGTTTCATTTCTTTCACAGTGCAGAAGCATTTCTATTTGATATAGCCCCATATGTTTATTTCTGCAACCACTGTAAGTGTGAATGCTAGTTAAAATGTATGTAACAGTATCTTTAAAGATACCTAACTTAAAAATAAGTGTATATATATGCATAAGTATTTATTTGTGTACATGAGTTCTTTTCAGTCACAGAATCTGCAATAAACATTTATGGGGGAAGAAGCCCCAAATAGTCCTCCACTGACTATAGTGCCTGCAAATATATTCAATCAGAGCAACATGAATACAGCTCTTCTTCATTACTGTCGTCTAAATTTTCAGTTACTATTCTTGCCTAGTCAATTCTGACATTAAGAACATTCTTATTTACTGATATAGTAAGCTCTGCTACTTGCATGCAACAAAAAATATAATTTTAGCTAAAATTCACAAAAAGAAGTAGGTTATGAAGATTCTAAAGTGAAAGTTAAAGTGGCTCTAAGCTAACTTTCTCCCAATCAAACAAAGCTATCCTGGACTGGAGAGATAGTGTAAGTGTAAAACACTAGCCTTGCACACAGCTGACCAGGGCTTTATCCCCATCACCACATACGGTCCCCAGAGCCCAGCCAGGAGTGATCCCTGAGCACAGAGCCAGAAGTAAACCCTGAGCACAGTTGGGTAGGAACCAAAATCAAACAAAAAAGGAAAATTTGCATTCTATTTTCTCTAGGTTCAATAGCAATTGCTACTTTTTCCTTTCTCCATGGCCCCTTTTTAAAAACCAGTGCTGATCTGATTGAAGGGGTGTGCGTGCTTTCCGAGTAATACCACCCACTCACACCCACAGCACCACCCCCAACCCCCAGGTCTGATTGCTATTTTAAAGAATAGATTACTAGGGCCATTATCATAGATAATGAAGAAGGAATCCTATATTGTCATGTCTAATACTGGTAATATTGTCAGAACAAATGTAACCAACTATTTTCTTTTTTTCTTGTGCAGCAAACATGTAACATAAAACTCCCTGTCTTAACCACCTCTAAGCACATTTTCTGTGGTACTGAATGCATTACCAATTTTTTTAAATCACTGCCCTGATCTTCATAACTTTTCCATTATCTGAAATTAAAACTCTATACTTTTAAGCAATTACTAACATTTCCCCTCCTCCCAGCTTCTGGTAATTGCCATTGCTCTTTTTGTCTCTGACATAGGCTGACATGTTAGGTGCCCCATATAAGGAGAATCACAGTATTTGTCTTTTCGTGACTGTCTTACTATTTTCAAATAGTGCCTGGTTTATCACTATTACAGAGTATACCAGAAGGTCCTTGGTTTTTCTTTGGGGGGTATGGGGCACAGCCAATGCTGCCCAGGGCTTCTCCTATTCCTATGCCCAAGGGTCAGTCTTGTTAGGAGCTCAAGGAACCACATACAGTACAGGGATTGACCCAAGATCAGGCACAGGTCTTATCCCCTGAACTATTTCACTGGCCCCAGAATTTCCCTTCCCTTTAAGTCTGAGTAGTATGATAATGCTTTATATGTACTACAAATTGCTTATCCACCAATCCACTGAAGGCTTGGGCAGCTTTCCACCTTATTGCAGGACTCCTCTAAGAGCCTCTGCATCTGCTCTGGATTGCCTCCCTGCAAATCACTTCGTAGATAAGGAGGTAGTCTAAATGTGGCAGTTTATCTGACCATGTATTCTGTACTAGCTGGTATAAATATTCTCTCATGCTACCACAATCATCGTGGGACTAGCTACATCTTACCAGCATATTTGCCTGGCCACGCTGGATCTCTAAGTAATTAGCCCAGGAGAAATGCTGTTTGCCTCCAAGCAAGCAAGCATGGCTCCCTGATAACTCAAAGGCAACTAAAATGCAAAACTACAATGAAGTAGAGGAGACTCTTGTGAAGGCTTGAAGAAATATTTAACTGGCATTAATATTAGTCTTTGGTACAGAGACATGCCATCTCAGAAACCCCCTTCTCTACCCTATAAAGGCATTTCCAGGCAGATCTTGGCTCAAAACATTAGCATATAATAGGGCCTAGGTGAGGTGCTGGGAGAAATTACCTAAGGGCATTTAACCCTTCCTGCTTCCCATAATAGTGGGAGGTCTGAGTTGCAAGGGTATAAAACCAGCCTGCTTCTCTCTCTCTCTCTCTCTCTCTCTCTCTCTCTCTCTCTCTCTCTCTCTCTCTCTCTCTCTCTCTCTTCTTTCTCTCTGTCTCTCTCTCTTTTGGGCTCTCTTTTTGGGCTCTCTTTTGGGGCTTGCACTCTTCTTGGGAGTCTTGTCTTTGTCTCCTCTTTACAGGGCCTTAACACATGGTGGCCGCCATCTTGGCCTACACGTGGCTGGAGTTCTAGCCGGGAATCCTAAGCACCGGGTTTTTCCTGTTGCTGATTAATATGCCTGAACCTGTGATAAGTAAAGCCTTTTAAAACTGCATCAAATTCCTGAGTCTTCTTCCATTCCCCACCGGCTTCGGACCCCACTGCGTCCCCGACACACCTCTTGGTTATCGTGCATGATACTGTGTGAATATGAGTTTACAAAAGTCTATTCAACCTTGAATATATTTCATTGTAATCTCTCACGCCTGTGATCCCCCAGGGCCACAAGAGAGTAACTAAAGATGTGTAGGCACCACAGCCAGGAGTGTCACCCTAGCAAGCACGCACATGTGCAAGCATTGTAACAAAAGTGCGTGGTGCATCATACAGAGCACAAGAACCAAGTTTGAGTGCAATCCCTGATCACTGCAATGACTAAATGGAAGGGAAACAGGGAAGAAATGTTTAGATGAGTAGTACTTTATATTTCTAATGTGGCTATAATTGTTAAAACTATTTGTACTTCACATTTGTCTTTATCTGTCTAGTACACACTAAGAAACCCAATAATTTTTGTTTTATTTGTCTACTAAAATTTTGATCATCTTCAATATTTCTTAAAGTTATTATCACATTTTAAGTTTCTTCTCCCAAATGAGACAAATACAAAGACTTTACATTTATTAGGTAGTAGGAGAACTCGTTTGAAACCTTATTTGCAATGCACATATGTTTATTTCACTACCCAGTGAAATATTAATAATTTGGCGGTACCCAAGCAGTGCTCAGGGGTACCCAGCATAACTTATAAAAATTCCTGACAAACCAGACTGGCAGTGCAACTCAAAAACCAAGAATGAAGCTCTGCTCAAGCCCTGCAGTAGTCAGAAGCCACCAGGGCCGTACTAAGCAGTATGGGGAAAGGTGATTTATGGTGCTAAGGATCAAACCAACTGAACCCTACATTCAACCTAATACACATATATAACTCCCTGGACCCTGAAATATTTACTTTTTAAATTAGATCTCACTATTACCAACTTATAGCTACCTTTATAATAACTTACTGCCCTTTTTTGGGTGTAGGGGTGTTCTTATATGAAGCTTTTTAAGTTAACATAAAGTAACAGAAAGTATATTAAAAAGGAAAGTAACAGAAAGTATTTAAAAAAGGAAAATAGTTTGGTAGAAGTGGGCTACAAAATGAGATTTGAAATAGAGACTTCCCACAAATTGAGAATTCCATGCATAGAAGCAAAGATAATTAATAATGACATTCCACTAAGAGGTACAAAATTCTTCTAGGATCTAATTTAGTAAGGCCAACCAGAAGAGAAGAAACAGGCTCTACTTGTATCACTTGTCTTGTATCACTTGTCTTTCCGTTGTTCACCGATTTGCTAGAGTGGGCACTAGTAATGTCTCCATTTGGCCCTGTCGCAGACTAGTGTAACCTTAGGGCATCTGCTCGCTACAGGAAAACAAAGAGCCTCAAACCATTCAGTCATGGGAATGAGGTCCATCATCAGTACTGTACTTGGCATACTGATAAGACACAGGTAGCTTGCCAGCCTCTGCCATGCAGATGAGAAGTAAACTGTTGGTGAGAAGTAAAAAGCTTTGGATTATTTGAACAGGACTTGTGATGTTGGTTCATCGGTCATCGGCTCCCGAGCGTGATCAGGAAACCTGAAGAAGCTCAACATTGTTGGAGTTTCATACAACCCCAACAAAAGTGGAAAAAATATTAAGAGGGGTCAGAGAACAACCCCTAAGACCATGAAGTGTCGGGTAACGGCCGCGGGGTCACCGACAGTGTCAGGACAGAAGTCCTCTTCTACCTCCGAGGATGCCGGGAGAACAGATGAAAACTCACGAGTCCGGCGCAGTTCCAAAAATGACTTTTAATAGTACCAAAGCTCTTCCACAGCAATCCAATATAATGAACAAGCTCTAGCTCTGGTCCGAACTTAGACCATACAAAAGAACCTAAGTCTCCCACCAAAGAGAGAGGATCTCACCTGAGCTGAGTCCTACCCAGAAGAAGGAACAAAAGGCCAAAAGCCACAAGGCTGAGGAGCCAAAAGCCACAGGAGCCAAAAGCCGAAAGCTAAAAGGCCCAAAAGGTGAAAAGTAAAAAGTGAAGGGGCCTCAAGTCAGCCCCTTATATACACCAAAGTAATCCAATCGGGAGGGTCATGTCAACAAAGAACTCTAGGGCGGAGCGATAGCCCAGCGGGTAGGCGTTTGCCTTGCACGTGGCCGGCCTATGCCGGCCCGGGTTCAATCCCGGCATCCCATATGGTCCCCGAGCACCGCCAGGAGTAATTCCTGAGCACAGAGCCAGGAGTAACCCCTGAGCATCGCGGGTGTGACCCAAAAAGCAAAAAAAAAAAAAAAAAAAACAAAGAACTCTAAACAGAGTGTAGTGCCACACCCTATTACAGGTATAAACAGTTATACCAAGGTCTAATCCTTTCTACCAAGATTATCTCTTATGTAAAACTCTGAGAGAGAGAGGGCTAGTATAAAGCAATTCATCTTAACTTCATGAGCTTCATGTAATCTAGATGATGATACCCACAAGGTCCTTCTTATTATTATCTGCACCAGGGTGATTCTGAGTATCTTGTTCTCGGGTACTGAAAGGGTCACACTCGCCTGCTTAGAGCAAACTAGTATGATCCTTCCTATAGTCTTCCTATAGTCTCAGCGTAGCCAGGGTGGTAGTCTCCTGGTAAATTGTAACTGTCCCACGCTGGGTGCAGTGGGTAAAAGAGGAGCTGTGCCCAATCTAGAAAACATAGAAGTCTTAGTAGATGTATAAGTCAGAATTTATTCAATCCAAGATGACTTCTGTAACTGCCACACCCTCTAGCAGTGTTTACATAGAAGAGAATTATCATTAGAATGAACCCTGACTTAAGTAGACTAAGCTGGGAGTGGGCAAAACAACAAAACTCCCAGAATAGCTAAACCTGTCCTCCAACAATGAAGCCCCAAGGACCACCAAATATGGCCTAAAATGAACAAAAAGCACTTGCAGAAAGGCCTACATGGGATGAAGTTTTCCTAAGCTGCCTCTTTTGACCATAGTGAGATTTTGACAATTTGTGTCAATAGTGAGGATTCTGGGAATCTTCCAGACACCTAAAGGTCCAAGTTATATCTTCTTTTCATTTGATATCTGTCTGAATACACACAGAGAAGCAAAGTTGTAAGTGGTCAACTGTCCTAAGTGTCCTAAGAGTTAGGGAAGTGGTCACCAATTCTGGTACTGCTGTGGTTAATATAACCACTAGGGAGCAAATCATTTAGCCTAGATGTTGTAGGCTGGACTGCATCCCTCAGATTCTTATACTGAAGTCCTAGCCCCATGGAACCTCAGAACAGAACCATAACTTTAAGGAGGGATTAAGGTAAAATTAGATGACATGGGGTGAGCCATTATGACTTGTGGCCTTGACAAAATGAGAGTGAAGGGAGCCAGAGCGATAGTTCAACATGTAGGGGGTTTGCCTTGCAAGAGGCGACCCAAGTTCAATCCCTGGCATATCCCTGAGCACAACCAAGAGTATTTCCTGAGTGCAAAGTCAGGAGTAACCCCTGAGCATGGCTGGGTGTGACCCAAGAAGGAAAACAGAGAGAGAGAGAGAGAGAGAGAGAGAGAGAGAGAGAGAGAGAGAGAGAGAAAGTAAAGCAACTGTTAAAGCCATCATTGCTCAGAAGTTTCCAGAGCTAAAGAGTGCATGCACCCAGATCCAGGGAGGCCAGAAGGGTACCAGCTACAAGAAACCCAAATAAAAATACCAAGACACTGAGATAGAATACTGAAAAAGCAGATCAAAAGGAGGAAACTGCTTACAAAGGAGCACCCTTAAAAGTAGACTTACCAGATGAGACCCTCCAGAACTGAAAACAGTGGTGGGATATAATGAAAAACTCAATGAACACTGGTAAACCTTTTTAAGGCACACCTGGCAATACTCAGGAATTTTTTTTTATTTGCTGTTTTGGGTCACACCCAGCAATATTCAAGGGTAACTCCTGGCTCTGCACTCAGGAATGTCTCCTGGCAGTGCTGCTACCAAAAAAAAAAAAACCACTACATAAGGCAATGAAATAAGGCCTTTACACTGCTTATTGATTTCCACTCAGGAATTTATGTCTATGACATGTATCCACATACAGTTGAAGTACAGTACTCAGCGCATGTGGGTGGCAATAGGGACAACTCACAACCTCATACCAGCAAAGCAGGAGCATTGCCACTGAGTCAACCCCAGGCCCAGTCTACACATCTTGAGTTCTCTGATATTTATAGTAGTCCCAACTGGTCCACTTGTTCCAATATCCCCATTTGCATATGAATCCAAGACTAACACCAAACGCCATGCATACTTTTTTTCTATACATGGTTAAAGTTTACTTTATCAATACAGTAAAAGATGAATAACAAAAATAAAATAAATTTATAACAATAAACTATAATGTGTTGTCAATATAGGTCCTCACTCAAAACTGTCTTCTTGTACATAGTATTTTCCAGAACACATATGACTATGTATAACTGGAAGCCTTTGAAAGCAAGCCACAGAGGTAAGAATTTCTAAACCGAAAAAGAGAACAAATCTTGTTTTGTAACAGGCATAAATCACAAATGTAAAGCTGCATGACTCTGACTAAAAGACATAAAAGATACTAAGCTTTACATATGCAAATATATACATGGTCAATACTATTTACTGTTATCTGGTCAATACTATTTACAAATACAAATACAAATATACAAATACACAAATATACAAATACAAATAAATACAAATATTGTATACAAATATACAAATACAAATAAATACAAATATAAACCTGGTCAATACTATTTACTGTTATCCTGTGGGGACCCTAACCCTAAAGTTACTGGGCAGTAGGCATTAAAATACATTAGCTGTTCTATGGCTAAATATGTTTCAGTGACTTCACCTGTAGCAATCCCCTAAGATGATTTGCAACTGAAACTCTGAACAGAGTGATTTTTAGCTCCATATTGTCAAAGGAAAAAGGAAAACAGTGTTATTATACAAATTAAATAACCTATTCAGCCCTATTTAATGACATATGCAAGAAAATATAAGTCAAGTTGAAAGAGAAATTCCTAAAATGATAAATTAGGGGGACAAGGCTCCACAAAGAATGTGGATCTCATCTCTGAGGTATCAATCATAAAAGCACCTAAAGTCTGAGAAAAATCAAAACAAAATTTTAAGATTCCTTCAACCTCTGATTATACTAAGAATAGAATTTTTTTTAATATTTTAAGTTCAGAGGAGGTTATTCCAGGAATGCAAAAGGAAAAAAGTCATTCATGTTAATATTGTAAATATGGATAACACTCTCAAATCCTCCAAAAAAATTAATCAGGAAAACTCTAGAATCAGATCAAACTAGAGAAACAGTCCTTAAGAAAATGACCAAAAGCAACAAAGTATAACTAAGAAGCATTGGGAGCTCTCCATCCAGTGGGTCAGAATTTAATCATACACTTCAACAACTTCAGTAATACCCATAACACGCTTTACTTGAAGGAAATGGCAAGGTAACAGCAAGGTAACTTAAGGAATAACTAGAACTGACTCTGGTGTGGTGGTGTGGTGTGGTGTGGTGTGGTGTGGTGTGGTGTGGTGTGGTGTGGTGTGGTGTGGTGTGGTGTGGTGTGGTGTGGTGTGGTGTGGTGTGGTGTGGTGTGGTGTGCTGTGGTGTGGTGTGCTGTGGTGTGGTGTGCTGTGGTGTGGTGTGCTGTGGTGTGGTGTGGTGTGCTGTGGTGTTGTGTGCTGTGGTGTGGTGGCCACACCCTGGCTGTAGGCTTACTCCTTTTTGTGTGGTCATGAATCACTCCCTCGCGGGCTCAGGCTACCACGTGGAGTGCCAAAGAGCAAATCAGGTCAGTTACAGGCCAGGCAAGCCTTACCCACTACACTATCTCTCCAGTCCAACTCTTGTTCCCTATGCATTTAAACTACCTTCATCAAACCTTAGTTGTTTCCTCAGAGTTATTACTGTAAGTGAATATTATTACAGAAGGTCATTTTGCCAAAGCTTATTTTCCAGTTTCTCTATGTCTCAAAATTACACACACACACACACACACACACACACCCTTCATTCCTGAACTTAAAAAAACCAAAAAGTAATACCTGAAGACAGAGCACTGAAAAATAAAATTTCAATCATAAAGATACATTAAATGACATTCTTTAGTAAAACTGCATTAATAATAAATTAGCAAAGATTTTTTTTCCCTGAAGGCCAAATCCACCAATACTCTGGTATTATGCCTGGCAGTGCTTGGGGTACATGTGCACTGCCAGGGGATCAAAGTAGGGTCACACAATGCAAAGCAAGCCCCTGACCCTTATACTATCTCTCCGCCTCCCTAAATTCACAAATATTCCAAAGGTTATTTGTTATTACAAAACTTGGAAAAGAAAGATGTTTTTTTTGTTTTTTTTTAAATTTAATTTTATTATTTTCCCCCCAAATATCATTACACCATTTTAGACATACAATTGAAAGATGCTCATGTAGAGTTTTGGATCCACAGTGTTCCAACACCCATCCCTCCACCCAAACCCATCTACCATCACCAATGTCCCCACCTCCCTCCCCCTCCTGCACCTCAACTACTTGGCAGATTCTGTATGCCATTTCTTTTCGTCTTTATATCTCCTTCCCGATAAACTTTCCTGCTCTTCGTGGAATACAGTGCATTAAAAGACATTACTGTTTCACTATTTTAGTGGACTGCGCGGCCGCTAGCGGCCGCAATCTGGGCTCGAACTGGTTTTGCTCAGTTGATCTGGTCGTGGGTCAGTTTCTCAGCGTCCAGACAGCGAAGATGGTGGCTAGTGTGATGGGCGAGTTTCATCCGGCTGCCTCCGGGACCCCCAGAGGCGATGGGCCAACACCCAAAACCCATCTGCCCTCCTCGGGATCCCATCGTCAGCTGGGCTCGGCGCGAGCCGGGCTCCAGTCTCTCCAGCCGCTTGCAAAGCTCTGCATACTGGTTCCCGGGAAGCTCCTGGGCGGGTCCACCAGGCTCGACAAAATGGAGGGGGAGTGGCTTAACCCTGACTCCATCTGGCGAATTCCCAGTGATTCCCGCTTCTGGGAGCCGCCTACCTGGGCTCGAACTGGTTTTGCTCAGTTGATCTGGTCGTGGGTCAGTTTCTCAGCGTCCAGACAGCGAAGATGGTGGCTAGTGTGATGGGCGAGTTTCATCCGGCTGCCTCCGGGACCCCCAGAGGCAATGGGCCAACACCCAAAACCCATCTGCCCTCCTCGGGATCCCATCATCAGCTGGGCTCGGCGCGAGCCGGGCTCCAGTCTCTCCAGCCGCTTGCAAAGCTCTGCATACTGGTTCCCGGGAAGCTCCTGGGCGGGTCCACCAGGCTCGACAAAATGGAGGGGGAGTGGCTTAACCCTGACTCCATCTGGCGAATTCCCAGTGATTCCCGCTTCTGGGAGCCGCCTACCTGGGCTCGAACTGGTTTTGCTCAGTTGATCTGGTCGTGGGTCAGTTTCTCAGCGTCTGGACAGCGAAGATGGTGGCTAGTGTGATGGGCGAAGTTTCATCCGGCTGCCTCCGGGACCCCCAGAGGCGATGGGCCAACATCCAAAACCCATCGAAAGCAGATGTTTTTACAAATAAGAGTTATTTGAGAAAACAGCAAACTCTCCACATGGTTTCCACACACAAAAGACTATCACATTAGTTAAATGTAGCAATACATTTCAGTGTCTAGCTACCATTAATGTACATTTGTGACTTCAACTGAAAACCTTTTCTACTCAATTTATAGAACTATAATTTAGCTATATGGTAATATGAGATGTGAACACTGTTATTTGGAAAGTTTAAAAGGAAATGTACACTTGTTGCTGGAGCAATAGCCCAGCGGTAGAGCATTTGCCTTGCATGCGGCCAGCCTGTGCCGGCCCGGGTTCAATCCCCGGCACCATATGGTCCCCGAGCACCGCCAGGAGTAATTCCTGAGTGCAGAGCCAGGAGTAACCCCTGAGCATTGTCGGGTGTGACCCAAAAACAAACAAACAAAAAAAAAAAGGAAATGTACACTGGTGAAGGGATAGGTGTTGAAAAATTGTGTGACCAAAACCCAATCATGAACAACTGTGTAAGTGTGTATCTCATGTGATATAAAAATAATTAATAATGATAATAAGTAAATAACTAGTCATGAATTTTTTAAGTATATTCATGCTTTGATAACAGTTTCCCAAATTCCATCATATTCCCAAAGAAAATGAACATCTGCAATCATTATAGATGTTTGTATAATACTCTTTCAATAAGCTGGTTAGATTCCATTATGATAATTTTGCATAATAACTTATCGCTGTTGTCCTTTTATGACGATAGAAATGCTATTGGACTAAATAAAACTAAGATGACCACAATTTTTTTCTCAACTACTGAATTCACTTTAGAAACTAATCTGAAATTTCTCTTGGCAATCAGGACTACACTATTAAATAACTACAAAAAAGTAGTTTTCCACAACTTCCCCCAAAGAAATAAAAATATGTATAACATATTGACCCTAACATAGATTTTAAAAATAAACAAACTGAAAATAACTACACTATCAAATATCTATTGGAAATGAAGAAAAGGAGCAATCATGAAGAAGTCTCACAGTCACAAGGCTGTCTAACCAAGTAATGTTTACAGAACTGAGACTCAGGTCACTGGTCTCTATTCCCAAAATCTGAACTGTTGAAAACAATCTTTCACAGTTTTTCCTTATTGCTAATTAGATTGTTTTATTTTGCACTGTGTTTTCTGTAAAGAGAGTACAACATGATAAATAAACATGGCAAAATATAGAAACGCTAGAATGATTCCAATTAATAAAATGATGACAGGTTTATCTAAGATTCCAAAAGTTATTTATAACTGGGGCTTCTAAGAATCCACATTCTTTTAAAGACTGATTTAATCATTATTTTATTTCTTGAGGGGCTTAAGATCAGCTCGTCAAACACAAAAATAAGTATTCATTTCAGGTTTTCCAAGGTTTCCAGTATCTCATCTTTACCAGAAAGCCTATTTAATGGCAGTCAATTTGCAAGCATCAAATTTATGATTTCTGCTTCAGTAAAACAAGAAGAAATTAAAGTTCAGTTCAAGTATTTATGTTGGCACAGACTGAACAGACTACTTAAGACAAAACTGACACCAACGCTCCATTTTGCCATCACTCATTCCACATGCGCTAGTTTTCACATTACTTTAATCAAGAGACAGACATAATGAGGCTATCATTTAAAGTATGCAAATTCTTTACTCCTCCTTTATGAAAGTTTGACATCTTGGCTTATAACACATTTCTGCAAACTACATATGCATTCCTCTAAAAGGGCAAAGAAAGAAACTGGAACAACTTGGCTTTATTACGTTTTTATTTCATGAAACAAAAATCTTCGTGAATACTCAAAATGCTTCTGAGGTCAAGTTTATCATCATTAGATCTTCAAATTTCCTTCAAAATTTTTGAGAAAAATCTGTATTGTCTAAAAACAACAATTCAAAACTTAACATTTCAATAATTCCAACTAAACCACAAAAGAATCTTTAACAACAGGCAATGCTTAATTATTTTAATGGTAACAACAAAAAAATACTTTTATTATCTGCACAGGTAATCCAATAACACTCTTCACTAAGTACATTTTACTCTAAATCGCTGGAAAATTAAAAGCTTATATAAAATGTGAAGAAATTTTTGATCTTGCATTACTATAATTAGAACACATTTTATTAAATAATTTTATTTCAAAATATTTGTCTGAGGGGCAGGAAAGGAAAAGGCACTTGTCCTGCACACAGCTGATCCCAGTTCAATCCCAAGCATGCCATATGGTAATCCCACACAATGTTAGGGATGATTCCATATGGTAATCCCACACACTGTCCATATGGTATTCCCAGCATGCCGTATGGTAATCCCATGCACTGTCAGCGGTGACAGTCACCCTGTCGATTGTGACTCATGACTTATTCCTGTTGTGAGTGACAGGAATCACGTATTATCAGGCTCTGTGATTCCTCTGAGCACAGAGCCAAGAAGAAACCATGAGCACAGATGGGTGTGGCCACCAAAAATGTTTTTATTTTAAAAATTTACCAATTGTTTTACTTTTTTGTTGACCATAATATTTCCTGTCCTTCAAATCTGAGTGAGAGTTTAACTGGATAAAGAATTCTTGGTGAGGCGTTCATTTCATTAAGTTTTTTACTATATCCCACCACTGCCTTCGGGCTTGGAGGGTGTCTTCTGAGAAGTCTGCTGAAAGTCGAATGGATGCTCCTTTGTATACAATTTCCTTCTTTGATCTTGCTGCCTGAAGAATTCTGTCTCTGTCTATGGCATCCATTACTTTGACTAGGATGTGTCTTGGGGTCTTTCTATTGGGGTCTCTTCTTGCTGGTACGCGTCGGGCTTCTTGGATCTGGATGCCTTCATCCTTTAACTTCGGGAACTTTTCAGCCAGGATGTTTTTAACTGTTTTAATTTCCTTGGGGTTACTTTCCTGTCCCTCTGGGACTCCGATGATTCTTATGTTGTTCCACCTGGCTTCATCCCATTGTTCTCTGTTCCGTTGCTGATCCATTTTCCGATCTTTTTCCATCTTATATAGTTCTCTGAGTGCTTTCTGCAGCTCATCTTCAGTCTCACTGATTCTCTCTTCCGCTGCTGTCATCCTACTGTTGAGAGCCCCGATTGTGTTTTTCATTTCATCTACTGAGTTTTCAAGCAATAATATTTCTATTTGCATGCTTCTCATTTCTGCTCTCATTTCCTCCCGTAGTTTATTGACTGCCCTTTCAACTGCTTTGTTTATGTTCTCCTGTGTTTTATTGGACATCTGCTCAATTTTTTCGTTGAGCTCCTTAAACATCCTACCAATTTCTTCTCTAATTTCATTGTCAGAGTGATCATGCACATCTGTATTCTTTTTTGATTCTTCACGGTCGATTCCTTCATCTGTTCTTCGAGCTGGGGATCTGTGTTGTTTTCCCATGGTGTTGTGGTGTTCAGGGATAGATTCCTCTAGGGTACTGTTTCTTTTTTCTTGAGGGTATTACCTTCCCTTGGTGTTGAATTTCCTAGTTTTAGTATTAATAAGCGGCCACGGAAGCGGCCGCCCCGCCAACCGCGCATCCCAGGGACTCTACCTGAGATGCAGACAGGTCGGTGTGAGAGTTCAAAATGACGGTTTACTTCCAGTTCTGCTCGGACTTCTGGGGGTTGTAGTTCCACCTTCTGCCGAGACCTGGGGCTCTACCACAGCCCCAGGCGCCCCCCGACCAGCCACACACCCCAGGGACTCTACCTGAGATGCAGACAGGCCAGTGTGAGAGTTCAAAATGACGGTTTAATCTCACCCCACAGAGACGGGCACACATCCAAAACAGCAAGAACAACCGGTGCTGGCGTGGATGTGGGGAAAAAGGGACTCTCATCCACTGCTGGTGGGAGTGCCGACTGGTCCAGCCCTTTTGGAAAACAATATGGGCATTCCTCCGAAAGCTAGATATTGAGCTCCCATTTGATCCAGCAATAGCACTCCTGGGAATATACCCTAGAGACCGAAAAACACATAGCAGAAACACTATCTGTACTTCTTTATTCATCTCTGCGCTATTCACTATAGCTAGAATCTGGAAACAACCTAAATGCCCGAGAACAGAGGACTGGCTAAAGAAACTGTGGTTCATCTACACTATGGAATACTATGCAGCTGTCAGAAAGGATGAAATTATGAAATTTACTTGCAAATGGATGGACATGGAGTCTATCATGCTGAGTGAAATTAGTCAGAAGGAAAAGGACAGATATAGAATGACTGCATTCATTAATAGGATATAGATACCAGTGTTTTAATAAATATGGGGAAATGGTAATGGCAGATTAAAACTCACCACTGAATATACACAAAGAGACTTAAGTGATAAACTCTAAATATCTGCAGGGCTAGCCATAATGTGTAAAATAAGAGGGAGAGAGATGCAGAGACAGAGAGAGAGAGAAGAGAGGAAACTGGGGTACCTGCTATTAAGGCGGGTGGGGGACGGGAGGGGGAGGGGTACATTGGTGGTGGAAATGGGGCACTGGTGGAGGGATGGGTGCTGGAATACTGTATTACCAAGAACCAATTATGAACACCTTTGTAATTGTGTGTTTCACGGTGGTATAATAAAAAAAAATTAAAAAAAAAAAACAACAAAATGACGGTTTACTTCCGGTTCCGCTCGGACTTCTGGGGGTTGTAGTTCCACCTTCTGCGAGACCTGGGGCTCTACCACAGCCCCAGGTGCCCGCCCGGCCAGCCGCACACCCCAGGGACTCTACCTGAGATGCAGACAGGCCGGTGTGAGAGTTCAAAATGACGGTTTACTTCCGGTTCCGCTCGGACTTCTGGGGGTTGTAGTTCCACCTTCTGCCGAGACCTAGGGCTCTACCACAGCCCCAGGCGCCTGCCCAGCCAGCCGCACACCCCAGGGACTCTACCTGAGATGCAGACCCATAATATTTCCTTCTTTTTAAATCTTTAAAACTATATAAAATAGTTCCATCAGACTAGTAAATATTAAAGATTTATTCAAAGAAAGTATTTTCTGAAGTACTGAAAGAAACTAATGTTTGGGGGATTCTAAAAGCATCTTGGGGGTGGGGAAAAAAAAAAACATCTCAAAAAGAATATGACAAAAATCTGATTTGAGGCTAGAAGGTACTGTCAAGGGTTGGAGTCTACCACAAATATGTGGGGAGCAGAGGGTAGGTAATATATAGAAGAGACCAATTTGATAATCACTTGATCACTTGATCACTTGAATCCCGTTATTCATCGATTTGCTCAAGCGGCGCCAGTAACATTTCCATTGGACCCTATCACGTGCCAATGTAGCCCAAAGGCATCTGGTTGATTCAGGAATATGAAGAGCCTCAAACCGTTCCTTCATGAGAATATAGCGCCCGCATGGCAGAGCCTGGCAAGCTGTCCGATGCGTGTTCGATATGCCAAATCCAGTAACAAAAATGAATTTGATAATAATAGTTGGAAATAGTAATGCTAGACTAGAACTAGTATTGGAAGTAGTTAAAAGGAATATACATGCTATCCCTTCAGTGTCTTGTTTTGCAAAAACAATGCACAAAAGAAGAAAAGAATGTGAGAGAGAGAAAGAAAAGTGTCTGCCACAGAGGCAGGCTGTGGAGGGATGGGTGGGAGGAAAGGGAAGGCGAGTTCTAGCCCTGGCCCACCATCCCAACAGAGCCTCGCAAGAAGCCAGAGGAACCCCCAAACCATGAGGGCCGCCATTTTCAACACCCGGACTCCACAGCTCGTCAGAGCTCCACCTAAGAGAAAAGCTGATCTCTCCCGTTGGTTCAGCAGTAAATGCACAAGATGAGAATCTACTACTGAGCGTATACCACCCGCACAGTAGAGTCTGACAAGCTACCTGTGTTGTATTTGATATGCCAAAAACCAGTAAAAATTATAGACCTTATTCCCATGACCTGATGGAATGGTCTGAGGCTCTTCGTGTTCCTGGAGCAAGCAGATGCCCTTGGGCTACACTAGCACGCGAACAGGACATATGGAGATGTTACTGATACCAGCTTAAGCAAATCAATGAAAACGGAGACAAGTGATACAAGTGATACAAGTATTAGGGTGGGACTCTGACCTTAGTACAAAATAGAAAATAGAAGGACCTTGTGGATACCATCTAGATTACATGAAACCCATGAAATTATGGTGTGTTTTTCCCCCTGGAATATACATTCATTGAGATGTATTTCTTTATACCAGCTCTCACTCTCTCCAGTGTTCTGACATGAGATAATCTCAGAGAAGGGACTTGTCCCTGGCATTATCATTTGTTTAGACCTGAAACAAAGTCTATACCTAGAAGCTGATTGTTGATCTTTGTTGTCACGACCCTCCCTGAAGATTAAGATTACTTTTTGGATACATTAGGGGACTGACTTGAGGTATAAGGATCCACTTTGGTGAGAAACTTGGGCCCTCATGCATGGTGTAAGTTCTGACCAAGAGATAGAGGTTTGGGGAATCCTATTATTTTGGATTGTAACCATGGAGCTTGTTTTAAGAGTTTTAGAACTACGCTGGACTCCTGAGTTTTCATCCATTCCTGCTGGCTTGAGAGGTAGAAGGGAACTCATTTCCTGATATCGTTGGGGACCCCAATGGCACCCCAACAGGCTAACTTTTGAACACTTACCATGAATCATTCACAGTAATACTCTTATTACACCTTACATAAAATTTGTGTGGGTTTATGCACAGCATTTCTGTCTGGTGAGAACTATTTACAGTACTTTTATAAATGTGGGATGGGAAAAATGAGAAACAAAGTTGAACAATTCACTTAAAAGCTCATAATTAGTGGCAGAGGGGATTCAAATCCAGATAGTCTGACCTTGTATCTGATTTCAAAAGTACTGTAATTCACTCTGTATAAAATACACAAGGAATAGTTAGCAATGCCTGAGACCCAAGAGGTACTAAATAAATAAAACTGTAACCATTATCATACTATTTATGACTTCTGTACTTACTCTGTGATAATTCTGGACTTCCCTTCAGATTCATCATCTTTGGTATTGATGGGCCATACACATCGACATCTAACAAGCCAATGGCCTTTGACTAGAAGAAAACATAATATATTAAATTGCTCCCACTTCACATAAAAGATAAAGTTCATTGCAACAATAAATCTAACTATAGAAAATACAATTTGTAAAGTATTCCAAAATCGTGAACTAATGCTTCCTAAAGTGGGGAATAATACTACCCCCACAGAAGGCCACCCCCCTGGTGGTCTTGGTGGGTAGGGGAGTTGTTGCTATGGTGGGGCATGGTAGGAGTCTGGATACAATGCCCCTCCCTATTCCGTCTGTTTCCCTACAGAAGGTAGATAAGGGGGCTGGAGGGGAAGGGTGATTTTCCTTTTAAGAGCACAATAGATCAAATAATTTTGAGAACCACTAAGTGTTCAAAGCAACAGTACAAACAAAAATCACTTTCTGTCACTTCATGAATTGCTACTATATAATTGACTAGAGAAATTCACTACATAACCTTTCTATAGTATATTCCAGATTTCCCATAAATTCACAAATCAATTAAGGCATTTTTGACCTGAGAAACTGCACATATACAATGTTAAAAACAATATTCACAATGGCAAACAAAACCCTAAGAAGATAGAGCATTAACTTTAGAAAGTTCTCAAGAATACGAAATTGAAAAGAGAAAAAGGAAAAGAAGCATCAGAGAAACAAAAACATAATAAAGCAAGTTAGAAATTCTGATGCAGATATGGCAAGGAAACGCTAACAAGGACTGTGGCCAGCATAATTCAGAGACCTCTTCTGTACAGGCCACAGGGAAACACCTGTCTTCTGGAGAATTCATCACAAATGGACACTCTTCTCTGAAGGCCTGTGTAGCAGCCAGACTCTGACTGGGACACCAGACTCTGACTGTTCTCTGCTGACTCCTAGTTAATCAGCAGCAAGGGAAGGAAAACAAAATTTGCTCTACCCTTTATCTTCTTCCCCATTCTTTTTCCTTCACTAAATTAAAGAAATACATTATCAATTTTTCTCATACATAAAAAGAATGCTGATATTAAGCATATGTTTCCTAGCACACTAGGACATATAGGTCTTCTCCTTTTGCTTTATCCTAAAGAAATAAAGTCTGAAGAAAAAATGAGGAACATGAAAACCATAAATTCTCTTTTTTTCATTTTATTTTCAGGCCATACCCAGCGGTGGTCAGGACTTACTCCTGGCTCTGCCCTCAGGGATCACTCCAGGCCAGAGTCAGAGGTCTACATGGAGTGTTGGCTCTGGGCAAGGCAAGCCTCTACCTGCTGTTCTAGCTCTCCAGATCCATAAAGTTTTAACATTGCTGTAACATAAAACCTAAATTATTATTTTACCAATTCTTCTTTTTGTTGTTGTTTTTATCTTGTCTTGGTGGGTCACACGTGACAATGCTCAGGAGCTATTACTGGTTCGATCTCAGGAATGACTCCTGGCAGTGCTCAGGGAACCATGTGAGTGCCAGGAATCAAACTAGGGGTAGGCTGCATGCCAGGCAGGAGCCGTAATCCCCGTACTTCTCTCTGGGCCACCAACAAAAGCTCTTTGGGTTAGGGATATGGCTCAGAGGCACAATACTTGCCTTGAACACTGAGATTCTGGGTTCCATTCCCAGCACCACGTTAAATTAAAATATCTTAAACAATGCCTCATCTTCTATGCTATCTACCTATTTCCAGAAATAAATTTACCTCTTAAATGTCACTGTTCTGATCCCAATATATACATAAAATAAGGTAAATCCAACACTTATGTACCAAACTTTATACTAATTCAAACTGCAGTTCTAAGAAAACCAGTTAATGTCCATGTGTGATTCATCAAACTGGGAACTAGAATTAATAGGAATCAGCTTATTCGGGGCTAGAGTGATAGTAAAGGATGTAAGGTGCTAGCCCTGCTCGTGGTCAGCCTCAGTTCTAATGTCAGCCCAGTCCCCAGGAGTGGGCACCGCCACGGCTCGCTCCTGAACACAGAAATAGTACTAAGCACTGGAGGATACCCACCAAACCTCACAAAATCAGCTTATTGTACAAAAATCTAGGAAACAGAAAACACTTTACCTTTAGGTTTAAAGTAATTAACTTTTTTAATGAAAGTATTAACTTTCTTAAAGGTAGAAAAGGTAGAAGCATTCCACACAGAATGTTGACCCATTTCATCTCACTTATAAACAAAATAAATTTAGTTAAATTAATATAGAATTAAACTTAGTCTATGGGGCCAGAGCGACAGCACAGCAGGTAGGGCATTTGCCTTGCACATGGCAGACCTGGGTTCTATCCCAGACATCCCACATGGTCACCCAAGTGCTACCAGGAGTAATTCCTGAGTGCAGAGCCAGGAGTAATCCCTGAGCATTGCTGAGTGTGACCCAGAAAAGCAAAAATTAAAATGAAATAAAATAAATACGATTATTCTAGATAACAATGTTTTCAAGTAAAAAGGAACTAAAACCTTAAAAAATTGTAAGTTGCTAATACTGATATTTAAGAGTCTGCTTACTATGATTATCACCCTAGAATTTCATTTCTTTTCTATTTTTTTCTCGTGACATCTGCAAAATCTAAAAACTCCCACAAAATAATAATTCCAATGTTATAAAAAGTAGAACTTTGGTAGATCAAAGTTAGAATATACATGATAACCTTTCGGTGTCTGTACTGCAAATACTAATGCACAAAAGGAAAGGGAAAGGGAGAGAGAGAAACAGAGACAGAGACAGACAGACAGACAGACAGAGCCTGCCACAGAGGGAGGTGTGGGGTGGAGGGAGGGAGGAAACTGGGGCACACTGGTGTTGGGAAATGTTCACTGGTGGAGGAATGGGTGTTGGAAAACTGTGAAATTTTTAATAAATATTTTTAAGTGACTGAAGTATCACTTATTTTAATTAATAATATTTTATATTATCAAATATTTATTAAAAAGTATCATGACTTCAGACGAAAGTGAAGATCTGCCCTAAAATGTCTTAGTGGGGGTGGGGAGGCGTTAGTTTTCATGTGCTTGATGATAATATTATGTAAGAATGCGGACGGCTGAACAAAAATGCTTCTATCACATTTATATTCTAGCTCTTGATCACTAGACATCCCACTATTCATCGATTTGCTCGAGCGGGCACCAGTAACATTTCCATTTGACCCTATCACATGCCAGTGTAGCCCAATGGCATCCACAACATTTAGCTCTATGAGAAGCTAACAAATTACTTCAGTTTAGTGCCAATGTTTACATGTACGAAAAGGCAACAAAGGAGAGGGAAATATGACCATGTTGAAGAAAAGAGGAAAAATGGAAGAACAGGGACAGAGGCAGGAAAGGAGCAGTAGGCTCACCAGCAATATTCTATGAGGATGCTGCGTGCACCTGCCCTGCACTAGAAGCCTGGCTTACAACCACCCCATGACCACAGTGCTGAGCTTTGCCTCTTGCCTGTGGCCCCTCCTGGCCTGTGCCAAGCTTGCCATAGGACTCCTGAAGTGTGTCCTGTCCAGGCACTCAGGCCTGCTATTCTGGGAGGCTGCCGATGTAGGCAGGGGCGTCCATCCCAACCAGTCCATCTTCACCCCATCCAGAAGATGAGGAGGTGGCCCTGCTGACCCGACCCTGTCCCTTTGTGCACTCTGAGCCAAGACTGTGGACAGTCCTAGCTTCACCATATCAACACTATCCTTCACTGCTGTCTGGCTCAACCATTCCTCGGCCCTTTTTGGACAGTTCTCAATGGTTTGTATAGTAAATATAATTCAGCTTTGACCTCCTGGGTGCATTTTATTGAATTAAAGTCTCTGGTTTTGACTGGCAGAGACAAAAAAAAAAAAACCCCTGCAAAAAATAGGTTTCTCGGCCAGCTTGGGAGAATGGGGTGAGGGGAGTACAGGAGGCGTGGAAGAGGCATGGAGGAGGTCGAGTCTTTAAAAACACGTAACCCTAAATTACCCAAAGAAACACAGATATTGCCTGATTTATTTCCCACTGCTGGAATTCCTTCCTGCTGCCAGACACCCAGCTAAGCATTTTGTTTATACTTCTCATTGACTCCTCACAGCAACCCCACAAAGGGTGGAATATACCTTCCCAGGATGAGAAAGCGCAAAACTAACACTTCGAAATGAGCTTTTGAACAAGTCTTTCTTGAAATAAAATTGAATGGGAAATTAAACACAAATATAATGCTTCATAAGCCTCTACCAAAACTTGGTCTGACAACAAAAGACTAAGAAGAGAAAGGGCCCAGGGAGAAAGTAGAGAGTGATGGAGTTGAAATGGACCCCCGCTGGGAATAGCTGGATCCCAACACTGCTGGGCTTAAAGAGTCAGCACACTTTTCTCAAAGGGCAAACAACTATTAAGGAGGCTAGAGGGAGGGCACAGGGGTAAGGCCCTGACCTTACTTACAGCTGACCCCAATGGGGGGTGGGGAATGGAGTCCTCTGAGTATTTCAGTGGAAGAAGCTGTTAAGTGGGGGCGGAATAAATTAATTCATTCGTCAATTAAAATCTTCCCCACCAAAAAGGTTTCTAGTGAAAATAGAGGGTGACAGCAGGAGATAAAGCTTTCAGCCAGACAGCTCTCCTGGTTCCCTCTCTACACCCTGGGAGATGACCTGACTAGAGGTTTCACCATGTACACACAGTTGTGGCTGGAAACCAAGTAAATCAGGAAGACAGAAAGTTGCTGGGGCCTGTCTACACACCTAGAGAGGACCAGCAATAGATTAGAGTAGCAAGCCGCAGCAAGGAGCCACAGGTTACAGGGTTCCAGCCTCCGACTGCAGACCAAGAAGCATACTGGACAGAGAATGATGTAAGGACAAGATCAGGCTGCCAACACAGGGGGCGATCAGGTAGGCCGGGGATAGGACAAGTGACACTGTATGGAGGAGAGCCCTGACATTTGGGAGGGAACCAGACTCGCCTACTTTAACTGTAATACAATAATTTAACTTCTTGAGTATTTTGAGCTTGATAAGCAAATCCTTAATACAATACTCAAGAATTCACTCTCTCAGAATAAATGCACTTTTGCACTAACATGAGCACCATCGGGGCACAGAGCCAGGAGTAGCTCCAGAGCAGTGCCAGGTAAGGCCTCAAACTGCTCCCTCAAAAAGAAAATACTAGTATTAAATATGTTAATGTTTTGATATAAACTAAGTACCATTTAGGGGACTAGAGAGATTGAGCATAGCAGGTAAATCACTTGCTCTGCAACACACCTGACCCAGGCTCAGTACCCAGCACCATATGGTTCCCAAGCACTGTTAGATATAATCCCTAAGCACAGTGCCAGGAAAAAATGATCCTGAGTATCACAGGTGTGGCTGAAAACCAAAATTAAATAAATTAAACATCATATGGCTTTGTGTACTGTATGGACAGTTGTCGGGATGCTCTGGGAGCCCCAGGAGCAGGGTCAGGGATCCCCTTCTACCCCAGGTGATCGGTGGCTGGCAGACAGAGAAAGACACAAGAATCCAGCAAACTTTCAAGAGGTTTTACTCACACTTGTTCTGGGTATACAAATCAACAATAGGAAAACCCCAGACTTCAGGTTCCGGCAGGGCCCCAGTTTTAGAATCCTAGGTCAAGATGGCCGCCACCACGTGTTAAGGCCCAATGGGGAAGAGAACAGAGAGGAGGAGAGGAGAGCAGAGAGAAGCCAAAATGGCTAAAAAGCCAAAGGAGAAAGAGTGCAGAAGAAAGAAGGCTACAGTTTTTATATCCCCACAACACAGACGGCCCACTACAAAGTGGTCCATAGGAGGCAACTCCAGGCAAGACGCAGAGGCTCTGGGCAGCGGTGTACTGCAACAGACAGTGGAGACTCAACACTACCATGGATCACCAAAGCAGTCATAATCATTACAGGAACTAAGGAATGGGCACAGCTGTATTCCAATAACTACAAGAATAGTTCGTTCTATTCTTATAAGAATAGAACGAATTTAGTGGATAAGTCATAGTTTGCTGACAACAAATTAGAGCCTTATTGTGACTCACACCCCGTACAGGATAACTGAGTCACAAAATCTTTAAACTTTGCTTTAGGAACAGAGAGGTAGTATACATCAGATGAGATGCTTATTTGCTTTGCCCATGGCCAACCTGGGTTCAGTTCCTGGTACACAAATGGTCCCTTGAGTCTGAGGAATGATCACTGAGCACAGCATCAGGAGTAAGCCTGAGAACTGTCAAGTATGGCCAAAAAATAAACAATAAAATGTTTTGAAATATTTATTACTTATGGGGCCAAAGCAATAGGACAGCAGGTAGGGCATTTGCATTGTATGCAGCCAGCCAGGGTTTGATCCCATGTATCCTATATGATTCCCCAAACACTTACAGAAATGATACCTGAGCACTAAGCCAGGAGTAATTTCTGACTATCACAGGGTGACCCCCAAAAAATAGTAAAATATTTATGATTTGTTCTATACTTGTTACTGGTTTTTGGCATTATTCCCATGACCTGTAAGAATGGTCTGAGGCTCTTCATGTCCCTGGAGCGAGCAGTTGCCCTTGGGCTACACTAGCATGTGACAGGACATATGGAGATGTTACTGGTGCCTGTTCGAGAAAATCAATGAACAACGGGAAGACAAGTGATACCAGTGATTTATGATTTGTTATCAGAAAAATTTTTATTTGTATATACCTATGTTATGTCTCAGTGTTAAAATTTCTGTGACATAAAAATTTCTTTTTCCAAAAGTGGAAAAAGTGTAAGAAAGCTGATTTACAGTATAAGCTTTCTCATTTTTCATGACCAAGGTTGCCAATCACTGACAAATGGAATACTGGAGAGCAAAAAGCAAGTAGGATATAGTTTTAGTATCAGAAGAGCTATCTTAGTAAGGTTTACCTCATCTTTAATTAGCAAGTTTATGAAAACAAAGTGTCAGAAGACTGATGAAAGCACACTTTGAGACTGTTTTCATGTAGCAAGGTTAGCACAAAATAGTTATATTTTATGTATCAAGAGCAAAATCAGTATCAATTAAACAGAAACGTCAAAGCTGGTATTAGTTAAAGCAAGCTGTATTGAATGTTGTGACAGTTACTGAACTGGTAAAATCACCATAGCTACAAACACTTAAACATTTTCAACTAAGAGTCAGAGCACTAGTAGAGCAGGTAGAGAGCCTGCTTTGCACACACCTGACAAGGGTCTGATCCCCAGCACCACACATGGTCCCTCAAGCCCCACCAAGAGTGATCCCTGAGTGTAGGCAGGAGTAAGTCCTGAGTACAGCCAGGCTGCAGCCCAAATAACAAGAAACACACAAGCAAAAACCAGTTTCAAGTGTAGAATTCAATATTGTTGAAAAGGTACCAAATAAACTTTTTTTCATAATTTATTCCATTATGTTTAAATATGCTTCATTTTAAGTATAACTCTTTCTATTAAAATTTCCAAATAGCTTTTATACTGTAATAAAATTAATCAGCAAGGTAGAAGGCTATAAATAAAAATCTGCAGGTGGGTGTCTAGTAAGTTTTTGAATCTTTCCACCTCCTAAAATAGTTTTACTTAATTAAAAAAAAATAGCTTATTATAATTTTCTTTATTTATAACTTCAGTCAGGCTCAAAAGAATAACCAAAAGTCCCAAAAATATGAAATAGATAATATACATTATCAACAAAATTAACCATAATATGCTGATTATTATAAAAGTATGATTACCATCTTTAATGTTCCATATACTTAACTTAATAATCTGATTCCTGATATTATATGCTTACTCTAATTTCTATGCAATTGCCAGCAGTCTAGCAGATGACAGTCAGAAAAAATACAATCAAATCCCAAGATATTCAGATTCGGGGTTTTTAATTTATAATTCACAATACATTGTGAAAGCTATAAAAAATGCCATATTCTTCAGATTACACTGGTTCCCTATTACTGTAAGCAAATTGGCCGTCTGAGAGACTATGAGTCCTCCTACACTGATGACAGTTATGATACACTGCACCTTACAAAAGAACTCATAGTAAGAAAGACTGAAAAGCTTATGGCAGGGGCCAGAGCAATAGCCCAGGGGTAGGGCGTTTGCCTTTGCACGGCCGGCCCATGCCAGCCTGGGTTCGATCCCCGGCATCCCATATGGTCCCCGAGCACCGCCAGGAGTAATTCCTGAGTGCAGAGCCAGGAGAAACTCCTGAGCATCGCCAGGTGTGACCCAAAAAAGCAAAAAAAAAAAAAGAAAAGAAAAGAAAAAGAAAAGCTTATGGGGGCGGAGCGATAGCCCAGCGGTAGGGCATTTGCCTTGCAGCGGCTGGCCTGTGCCAGCCCGGGTTCAATCCCCAGCATCCCATATGGTCCCCCGAGCACTGCCAGGAGTGATTCCTGAGTGCAGAGCCAGGAGGAACCCCTGAGCATCGCGGGTGTGACCCAAAAAGCAAAAAAAAAAAAAAAAAAAAAAAGCTTATGGCATACCTGTGGAGCTGTGGTTACCAGAGGCCAAGATAGGTAGGAACAAATGATGGAAGGAGTCAATGAACCGTGAAGGGTGGCAGGTCCCTCAGTGGCAGGTGTGGTAATAAACATTTGAAGAGGTGTGAACTTTTTACCCCTGAAATATACACCATGTATAACTAACGCTGAATTAACTCATAAATAACATCAAAAATGAAGGGGGGCGGGGCAGTTACTGTGGCCTAGTAACTAAAGAAAAATAACAATGCCTTGAGCTAAAGGAGAGTCTTTGAATCCAGGAAAAGTGAGAGGAGCTGGAAGATGGCTCAGAGATTGGGGGCAGCTCTGCTGCCAGATTGTGGCACTCCAAGCCAGGTCCTGCAACATCACAGCCAAGTATGTGCCAGCACAAGTCAAAGGGAGTGTTCCCTGGCCAGCGTTGCAACAACATATGTGTGGGCACTACAGCAAGAGCGCAACTGCCAGTGAGCACTAGCAGAATGAGCATGAGCACCATTAAGGGAGAGCAAACCGTGGCTAACACATCACAGAATGGGTAAACACAGCAACCACTGCCATCACAGATGGAAGAAAAGTCAGGGAAGAAAACTAGGAAAGGTTTCTTCGTATTTCCAAAGAAATGATCATGCAGAAAATGCAGGGAAACAGACAATTCTTACACGAACCCTGCAAATAACAACCAGCTTTATATGTGCCAATCAGTCAAACTTCTTTCTTGCCAAATCAAAATCCTTGGATCTAAAATCTTTCCCAAAAGATAAAGGGCTGAAGTGGACCCTAAAATCCAGTTTTGATTAAATACAGAACTGGTAAAATTCAGGTGCCTGGACAGGTGCCAGGCCACAAGGTAGGAAGGCTGAAACCACTGGTCATCCACCTGGGTTCTGTCAGTCCTTGGCCTGGTCTATAGGTCTGGTGTGAAAAGGACAAGGGCACTGCTTTAAAAGGTCCTCACTGAACTGCAGTGGGGGGTGGGGACATACTCAATTCCAACAGCCATTCTTCCAAGAAAGGCAATGCAGCAATCACAGGAATTGAATATGAACAGAGCATTGGATCCACCCTCCGGATCCAAAATCATAGGAAACAAGTAGCCTGATTTGAAACCCAGGCCTCATTTCAGTGACCGCACAAACAGTAGTGGCCTGCTGAGAATTAAGGACGCTTCTTACCCCTGAAGGAGATGTGATAGGGGAAATAATTAACTGAGGGAAAAAAAAATAAGATCTGAATAACCTCTTATTGGACAAAATGAGATAATGAAATTGATAGGATATTCAATAGTTTTGCTACCAGTATGTAATAAATGAAAGGAAATGAAGGAAGAATATACTAAGTGTACAATTAGAGTAGCTGTTCTCTTTCTAACTCATAATCAAGTTCATCAACTTCCATGAACAAAATGAGAGAACGAATTACTGGCAGCAAGCTGCACTTTACCAAAAAAGAAATCTAAAAGGTAGGTCAAAGGGGCCTGAGACGGAGACACTCAGCCAAGCACTTCTTTAGAGCTATTCAAAACAAAATTGCTACTGCTTCTAATTGCGAACCTCAAAGCCAGTGGCATAAAACACTTCCTGCCTACAGCCATACAGAAACATGAGCGAGAAGTATTATGCAGCTTTTTGTCTACTTGAAAATTTTAATACATGGTTTTTATTTTATTGTGTTAGGTAAGCATGGTGTGTGTATTTGTGTGTTAATGGAAGAGCAAGTCAGAAAATTTCCTTACAAAAGGTTAGCTTTAGGATCTAGTTTGATGCATTCCCTCCCTTCTCTCTTACACATTTAATTTTTTAATTACTCTATATTTCACTTTCATATTTGATATTGAAGTCGCCTGTACAATACAATGGTTTATTCTTTTAGAAAGTGCCACAAGAGGCTGGAGCAAGGATGCAAAAGGCTGAAGCACATGTTTCACACAAAAGGTCAGGTTTGATTCCCTTCACCATATGGACGCCCCCCAAACACCATTTAGAGAGACCCCAGAGCACGTAGGCAGGAGAGCCCCTGAACACCACAGAGTGTAGACCCCAAACCAAAAGCTAATTAAAAATAATGAAAAGTACCAAAGGGCACTTTTGATGGCAAAGGTGGTAGAGAGCATACCGAGATTTTCAGTGCCAGGTCACATGGTCCTAGTGACCCCAGCACCACTGCACCTCTATACCAAAGCACTGAAACATCAGGCCAAGCACGACACGGAGTAGACGCTTGGCTCCCTGGCACATGGCTGTATGGCTCAGAGCTGGCCCCAAGTCTGATTCCTGGGGGTCTCCTACACAATCTGAACATCTCTGCTTTCTGTGCCTCACAGCTCTGCTGCCTATAGCCCCAAATGCCCATTTCCAAATGCTGCAGAGCTCAGTAAGTTGTGAGTTCAGCAAGCCCTAGTAAGTGCTACCACTTATAAAAAAAGCATGTACAAGCACCACAGCGAGGAGTATGATATCTGAGGAAACCTAAACAAGCACCACCACGACTCAAAGGCTGCAAGAACTCTGGTTGAGTGTGCAAGGACCACAGCAAAGCATGCACACAACCTCCAATTATTACATGTGCATGAGAAGAGGGGCAGGGACGGTGGGAAAAAGGGAGCTGGGGAAATGGCTAAAATTAAAGTACCACAGAGGTAGACACATGTTCTAAGTCAATTAATACCATTAGTATATACTAGCAGTTATCTACTAATGAACACAAATGCTTGCATTTCTATAAAATGTAAGAACCTGGAGAATGCAGATAATCTACCTAATCATAGGGATGGCACCTAGATCATGAGTGAAATTACACTATATTAAGACATATACATAATTATATAAAAATTATAAATAAATTTCTAAAAAAGGTTTCTAAAAACCCTCCACATAACGTTACAATCATGCCTGACAAAATTGATCCCTTGACTTCCCATAGATCATCGATTACACAAGCGGCCATCAGTAACATCTCAATATGTCCTGGCACATGCGAGATAGCCCAAGGGCATCTGCCTGTTCCAGGAACATAAAGAGCCTCAAACCATTCCATCAAATCATGGGAATGAGGTCTATAATTGTTATTGGTATTTGGCATGTCAAATATGACATGGGTAGCTTGCCAGACTTTGCTATGTGGGTGGGAGTCTTGTAATCACCTCAAAACTTGAGTATTTATTGATGAACCATGCGGCTGCTTCAGCTCTTCTGCTGGGTTATTCTATAAAAATATCAGTATCTTGGACCAGACAGAACAGAGATTAAAGTTCCTGCCTTGCATATGGCTGATCCTGGCTCAAGCCCTGGAAATGCCTGGTCTCCTGAACACCATCAGGAGTGATTCCCAAACACTGTTGGGAATAGCTCCCAAACACAATCTGTCCCCAGCTGAAAAACTAAACACACACACACACACACACACACACACACACACACACACACACACACACACACCTAGGTAAGCTGTAGTTAAATTACTACTTTGATACACACAAGGTATACTTTTAAATCACTGTATCACTGTCTTCCTGTTCGTCATTGATTTGCTCGAGCGGGCACCAGTAACATCTCCATATGACCTGTCTCATGCAAGTAGAGCCCAAGGGCACCTGCTTGCTCCAGGAACATAAAGAGCCTCAAACCATTCCATCAGGTCATGGGAATGAGGTCTATAATTGTTACTGGTATCTGGCATATCAAATAAAACACGAGTAGCTTGCCATGCTCTGCCGTGAGGGTAGCATACTCTTGTAGTCATCTCAAAATCCAGCATTTATTGATGAACCATACAGCAGCAAGCAGCCACGCAAGCTGGGCTGTGATTGGCTGGTCTGCTGGATGGAGTTCTGACGAGGGAAAGTCCGGATGTGGGAAATGGAGGCCCTCATGGAGTGGGGGGGTCGTCTGGCTTGTTGTGATGCTCTGCTGGGTGGCGGGCCAGGGCTAGAACCTGCCATCCCTCCCAGGTGCCTCATGAGCGGCTGGGCACAGTGAGAGCCAGTAGCACCTCTGCCCCATGTCTGTGAGTCTCTAGATCAGCATACCTGGGACGGATTAAAAAAAGACTGCTGCAGGGTGGGTCTCTATGAGCCAGGCTGTGATAGGCTGGTCTGCTGGGTGGAATTCTGATGAGGGGGAAGTCCGGGTGTGGAAAATGGAGGCCCTCATGGAGTGGGGGTTCGTCTGGCTTGTTGTGAGGCTCTGCTGGGGTAGCAGGCCAGGGCTAGAACCTGCCATCCCTCCCAGGTGCCTCATTAGCGGCTGGACACAGGAAGAGCCAGTAGCAGCTCTGCCCCATGTCTTTTAAATACCTAAGTTATATCTGATAATATTTTATCACTTGATCATTTCACATCCCGTTATTCATCGACTTGCTTGAGCAAGCGCCAGTAATATTTCCATTTGACCTTATCACGTGCCAATGTAGCCCAATGGCATCTGGTTGCTTCAGGAGTATGAAGAGCCACAAACCATTCGTTCAGGGTCTTGATGAAGAAGTCTGACCATCTTGGAGGTGGGCGGCCATGTGATCTTTTGACATCTGTGGGATCCAGCTGGTAACGTCTCCAGTCCAGTGGTCATCTCCAAATCGCATTACATGTCCAGCCCATCTGATTTTCCATGCCTTGGCAAACGAGACAGTATCCCTGACTCTGGAATAGCGAAGGAGGTCGAGCTCCGGATTCCTTCTTTCACTTGAATGAGGCATGATATTCCAAGCATAGCTCTTTCAATTCCTCTTTGGGAGACCCGAATAGCATTCTCATCCTGCTTTCGTAGGGCCCAGGTCTCTGAGGCGTATGTTAATGCAGGGAGAATGGTGGAGTTGAAGAGATGTGCCTGGAGCTGGAGGTTCTTTTGTCTTTTTTAGCTATTTCTTCGATGCTTTTGAAGGCATTCCATGCTGCTCTCTTCCTCCTGTGCAGCTCGGGTTTTAGG
Organism: Cryptotis parvus; assembly: GCA_021461705.1. NCBI lineage: Eukaryota > Metazoa > Chordata > Mammalia > Eulipotyphla > Soricidae > Cryptotis > Cryptotis parvus. The sequence continues at coordinate 92,388 of JAJIBD010025962.1, read as the reverse complement.
TCGTCCATCATGTTGACTTCTCGACCTAGGTACACATAACTGCTGCATTCAGAGATGTTTGTTCCATTGAGAGTGAATGGGGCCTCTGGAACTAGTTCATTTTTCATGAACATAGCTTTGTTGAGATTCAGCTGTAGACCTATCTTTCCACATTCTCGGTCGAAGTCAGCCAGCATTTGTGCCGCTTGGCTAATGTTTGGTGTTATTAGAATGATGTCATCAGTGAAACAGAGGTGGTGTAGTTGCCGACAGTCTATCTTCACTCCCATTCCTTCCCATACTAATTGTCGCATGATGTTCTCAAGGGTGGCGCTGAAGAGTTGTCTATCATCTACAAACTGTTCACTCGAGTCATCCTGAGCAGGATTGGCAGAACATTAGATGAAGGACAACCATGTGAGCAAGCTGGCTTCCGAAAAGGATTCAGCACAATTGACCATATCCACATGGTAACCAAGCTCTTGAAGTTTGTAGGGAGTTAAGGATGCCACTCTGTCTCATGTTCATTGATTTAAAGAAAGCCTTTTATTCTGTGGAGACTGAAGCGGTCATCGAAGCCCTAGCCAAAAAGGGATGTTCAAACCCAATACATCAAGATCCTTCGTGAGCTGTATTACGGATTCACCACCAAGCTCTCACCATTCTACAAAGAAGTGATCGTCAACATCAAAAGAGGGGTTCGGCAGGGTGATACCGTTTCACCAAAACTCTTCAGCGCCACCCTCGAGAATATTTTATAAAAATTAATTTTTTGTGGGCTGCATCCAATAATTTTTGTTGTTTGGAGGTTGCATTCAGTGGTACTCAGGGCTTACTCATAGCTCAGTGCACAAGGATCACTCCAAGCATAGCTGGGCTTCATATTGGGTGCTGGGAACTGAACGTGAGATGGTCATGTGCAAGATAAGCACCCGAACTGCTGTACTATGTCTCCAGTCTACATTGCAATATTTTAAAAATCAGTAATGAATTTTTCAAAACTTAGTCCTTAGTTACTCAATGTTCAAAAAATAGTATAACTACTAATTCTATTGCCATGTAACAGAAAAATAAACAAAAATAGGTTTTTCTCATAAGTGTAAATCAACATTACTCAATACAGTATCAATCCCCTAAATAAATGCTATTCTTTGGTTTGTTTGTAGTTTTTAACTAACGTCAAAGGCACAGTAGAACACATGAGCAAGCAATTTAGGATTTCCATCTCAAATGGATGAGAGGTTACAGATAAAGTGCTAACCTCGTGAAATCCTCAGCTTTCTTAACTATAAAGGTTAAGAAGCCATCTACCTCACAGGATTTTAATAAGATTACAAAAAAAGAGTGAAACTGTGAAAATGAAGAATAGCTAGAAATTCGAGAGTACTTCATGCCAGACACTTCCTAAATGTTGTCTAGTTTAATATTCAGAGCAACAACCTTCTGAGGCTGGTAGATAATAACCTTCATTGAAAAAAAACAAGGCATAGGAAAGTTTCAGAGTGTGGATAGTGAAGATCGTTGCCAGCAAGGTGTGGGGGTTTCTCTGGTTTCTTCCGATGCTCTATCGGGATGGTGGACTCGGGTCGGACGTCGCTCTCGTGGTTTACTTGGGATACTTCCACCCTTGTCATCACAAGCTAAAATGGGCCATATGTGATGTCAGAGATCAAACCAGTTTTAGTCACCTGCAAGTGATTGTGACTTTGAGCAAATCACAGAGCCCAGGTATGCCGATCCAGAGTCTCATACACATGGGGCAGACATGCTACTTGTTCTTCCTGTGCCCAGCTGATCGTGAGACACCCAGGAGGGATGGTGGGTTCTAGCCCTGGCCCGCCACCCCAGCAGAGCCTCACAAGAAGCCAGAGGAACCCCCATAACATGAGGGTCGCCATTTTCCACCCTGGACTCCCCTCTCTTCAGAACTTCACCCAGCAAGAGCTGATCACAGCCTGGCTCATAACAACACAACAATTAGGGCAACGGACCTTAATCACCTGAGTTTACTTTAGGCTATGCGGTTCATCAATAAATGCTCAGGTTTTGAGGTGACTACAAGATATTCCACTCGCATGGCAGAGCCTGGCAAGCTACCCATGTTGTATTTGACATGCCAAATACCAGTATCAGTTATAGACCTCATTTCCATGACTTGATGGAATAGTTTGAGGCTCTCTTTGTTCCTGGAGCTGGCAGATGCCCTTGGGCTATCTCGCATGTGACAGGACATATGCAGATGTTACTGGTGCCTGCTCGAGCAAATCGATGATGTACAGGAGTCAAGTGATCAAGTGATAGGAAAGTTGGTAATTTGTCAAAGGGAAGGGAACTAAGTGGTGCAACTGGGTAGGAATCTAGGCAGCCTTGGATCCACCAAGAACCACAGAATGCTGCCCTCTCCATTGGGTCAAATAAAGTAAAACCCCTACACAAAGTTAAGAACCCAGTATTAGCGCCTTTGGTCCCTTCCATCAATACCTCTTTAGGCACCAAAACAGGTAAACTAAGCATTCATTCTCAGTGAACAGCTATTTACCACACAAGACAACCATCCAAACAAGTCTAATTAATGAATAAGGTGACTACAAAATAATGTTTAAAAATATGAAAATTGATTCTTAAAGCATAGTCATTGTTGGTATTATCATCATCGTCATCATTATTTTGGTTTGGGGACCACGAACCCATGTTGGCTGTGTGCAAAGCAAACACCCTCCCCTGCTGTGCTATCGCTCTGGCCTCTTGAGTTCATTTTTGTGTGGGGAAATTGGGATCCAGATATATCCTTTTGCATGTGGCCATCGTGTTATACACGGCAGAGCCTGGCAAGCTACCCGTGTCGTATTTGATATGCCAAATACCAGTAACAATTATAGACCTCATTCCCATGACCTGATGGAATGGTTTGAGGCTCTTTATGTTCCTGGAGCAGGCAGATGCCCTTGGGCTGCACTAGCATGTGACAGGACGTATGGAGATGTTACTGGTGCCCGCTCGAGCAAATCGATGAACAATGGGAAGACAAGTGATACAAGCGACCTGGCTGTGTCAGGGAGCACTCAGGGGACCATGTGCAGTGCCAGAGATCAAACCTGGGTGGGCTGCATGTAAGATAAATGCCTTATCCACTGTACATCTCTCCAGTCCCCAAATTTTTTTTTTGAACTTTGGGTCACATTGGTGTTGTACAGGTTTCCTTCAGGCTCTGTACCCAGGGATCATGTCTGGTGAGGCTCTGGGAACTATACACAGTGCTAGGAGTTGAGATCAGGTCAGCTTTTTGCAAGGCAAGCACCTTATCCACCTCCTCTCCAGCTTATTATTTTTATCTGGGTAGACAGTTTCTTCTTTGAATTATAAAAGCAGCAACCAGGTCGAGTTTAAGGTTTTATATGAGAGCACTATGAAAAGCTTCCTCTAAGCAACATTTCACAGAAACTGATTTAAAGGATCTGTCCATTAGCCAAAAGACTCAAATGTTCAAATCTAGAAAGTATTTGGCTAGCTAAGGAAAACCAGCCTGTGTTTACAACAGATACTAAGTACTAAGAGAAGGTATTCATTACATTATGCTCATTTTTGTTTTGTTGTTGCTGTATAGAAGTTTGGATTTCTCAATCATACATCAGTACTTGCAGGAGGCAAGCCACATTAAAAAGCCAATTAGAGTCACAGTTATGCTTTAAGTTAGACACACTACCTATGTCTCTATACATTGCTACATATATCTAAGTATGTGTGCCTGATTAACTAGCCATTGTCACTGGTGGTGCTGCTATCACTGCTTACCTTCTCACAGATGAGGCACCTGAACTCTGAGGTCGAGTGTCTTGCCCAAGTTCACAAAGTAACTATGAGAAAAATTAGGATTCAAATTCACATGTGCCTGAAACCTAAGTAAACACTTTTCTTACCAAATAAACTAAAATCTAGCTGTGCAACAGAATCACCTTGGGGAGCTTGTTAACAAAATTGATTGTCAAATTTCATTCCTAAAAATAGCAATTCACGGGGGAGTCTGAATTATTTAACAAGTTTCCCAGGTGACTCTTGGGCAGCAAGTTAATGCTGGGCTGGAAGGACTATTTAAACACCAGCCCACTCACTACTTCTAGCTGCCTCACCCATGTTCTAATAGTGTTAATGACCTGCAAGTGAAGTCAGTATGTGTCCTTGGTAGCAAATTTTACATTCAAGCAAAAGTCATGAGAGAGTAAGGACTCAATTTGATTTTAGACTGGGAAATATATCCTGGTAAATAGCTGCTGCAATTCTTACTGGCCACCAAAATCTGGAGTCATCTTTGACTCCTCCTTTCCCTATGACGTTTCTATGAAGTGAGTCTCATTCTCTGCCTCTTGTATACTAAGTGGACATCACTTCCATCAGCCCCAGACCTCAGGGGTTGCTGCCAACAGTAACACCTACTCTCACCCTTTCTTTTCACAGGTGGAACTTGCCTCCTGTTAGTAAAAGGGGGAAGCATCAGACGCTCCTTCCTCAGGACCTGTCACTGCTAAATCAATCATGAGCCTCAGTCCTGATCAGAGAAGCACCCAAACTGTTAAAACTTTTGTACTAGCATAGGTTTGAGTACTGGAGAATGCTGGGATCCCCAACAATGAGGAGGAAAGCCAGTTTCCTTTTATTTCAAAGCCAGTGGTGGATGGACAGAATTTACAGGTTCAGCACAGTTCTAAAGACTTTTACTTATCATCAATAAACAAACTTTGCTAATACAATCAAAGGTCAGGAGAACCCTAAACTTCCAATTCCTAGCTGGACCCAGGCGATGTGCTCAGGTCAGGATCCAAAGCCAAGATGGACCCTTTCTTCTTCTTCCTAGCATCTTTTATCCCCCTCCCAAAAGGCCCCCAAAGGCCTCAAGTCAAACATTTGTGGGCCAGGCTATCCAGGTATTAAAAAAACAGTATTTCTTCTCCAAAGTTCAAGGCCCAACTTTTCTTCATGGGCCCAAAAATCAGCACCCAAATGCAAATCTCTAGGTAGACACATCTAGCCCAGATCTTACAAATGCTTATTTACCAGAGCAAAATTCCTGCTTCTCGAAGCTCCCTTGTAAGGTACTGTGAGGAGTGGGCAACATCCCTAAGCACAAAAGCAGCTCAAGATTTAATACATGGGGAATAGCGTATGATATTTATACCATGAATCTCATCCAGTCAGATATATCTAAGCTTCCACAAGGGCCATATCTGTCTCAGAGCAATACTGCACATGCAAAGCTAATATTTAGTATTACTGAGTCATATTCACTTGCCCTGGGACAGACTAGTATGGTTCTTTGATCTAGCAGGCCTGCTTACTTGATAGTGGATTCAAAGCAGCCAGGGCCATCCTGGTATATATCCAGTCCCCAGAGAAGACCCTGGGAGCAATAAGAGAAATACTTTGAACAGCTAACATAGAATTCATGCTAAGAGTATTCTGCCATTCAAAGAGTTAGAAAATCAAACTATCTTTGCCAATCCTGCCCCCAATCTCCAATTGTGATTTGCATGAGAGCTTCAAGGCAAGATGTGGATGACTCTTAACAAATGCGAATGCTCTGGGCTTGCAGAGACCCAGAGCTCATTAGGGCATGTCCACCAACGCTTGAGGAAGCACAGCCTTTCCCAATCCCCCTGTCTGGGAGAGATTCCCTTCACATCACCCAATAGTATTCAGCAGAAAGGAATGCAGTCATGCAACCTCAGAGTCCTGACAGTCTGCTTCTTAACCAGCTATTCTAAATATTCCCAGTATTCTTTGTGAAATAAAAACCCCCTATTTTTTCAGTCAGTTTCAGGTAAGTCAACTCTCACCCCTCATCTGGTTATTAGAACAGCCTCCCTTTCCTCCTGCCTATTTGTTCTCCGAGGTCACTGTAAACCTGACCTTTGAAAAGCACACAGTTCTATCATGAACTGAACACTATCAGAAAAATTCTAAAATATACCCCTTTGATTGCAGAACAAAAACCAAAGCCATGCTTAAGTTACTGTAACAATCCACACCATTCTGCAGCCACCCCTCCAGTTGGTGTGCAATAATGGCAAGATCATTTTAAAGCCAGTGGAATCATGTGTAGCCCTTGCTTAAATATCCATTCATCCTAGGATAAATTCCGAAATTCTGACATGGTCTCCAAGACTAAACTCTGCCTCCCGCACCAGCTGCCTTCTCCCTGGCATTCCTAAGATTCCTTCACCTCACCAAGTCCCTTTGCACTAAGGCTTCTCTGGCACAAAGGTCAATGTACTTCAGAAATTCATGCCAGAAATTCATTCTGGGTCAGGGAGATGGCTCAAAGGTTGGGGGCATAGACTTTGCATACAAGAGCCAGGGTTTCAATCCTTGGTACCTCATGATCCCTGGCACAAACAACCCCTAGCAATTCACCAGTAACCCCTGAGCATTACTGAGTGTGGATTAAAAATCAGTCAAACAAAAGTTTGCATCCTAACTGCAGATGGCTGTAAGGTAGAAGAGGCAGAGACATGGAAAGGATGAAAGAAGAAATAAGGGGCTGGAGTGACAGTCCAGCGGGTAGGGCATTTTCCTTTTACATGGCCAACCCAGATATGATCCCAAGCATCTAAAGTCCCCTGAGCACCACCAAGAGTAATTCGGAGTAACTCTGAGGCATTGCTGAGTATGTCCCAAACAGCTAAAAAAAAAAGAAAGAAAGAAAGAAAGAAAGAAAGAAAAAATGGGGGGGAGCAAAAAAAAAGAAAGAAAAAATGGAAATTTGGCTAAAGGATTCTGGTTCAGTGGTAGTACACCAGCCTTGCTAACATGACACTGAGTTTGATCCCTGGCATCCACCCCAACACACACACACATGCGCCGCATTGAGTGCAATTCCCAGAATCACAGTCTGCAATATCCAAAGCACCAATTTAGTGTGTAACACCGGTGAGCACAGTAGTCATGTGTGCAAATGCCACACCACCTGTGCTTGTGACCCCCAGACACAGTAATAATGACAACAACAACAAAGGGAAGGGACAAGAAGAAATTAGGATTTGGGAAAATTATAATTATTACCATAAAAAACGTATCAATGGGAAGCTTTCCCTCAACCCTCAGATTAGGATCAGTGACCAGTTAACTGCTCTTTTGCCACTCAAATTTCTCTTTCCAGCACTTGTCTCAGATGGCTGTGTTGCTCACCACTCTGTCTGAAATTCCTGCCATGGCATCTGAGCAGGGGTTAATAGCCACACTTTCAAGAAATGCCTCGGGTTCTCCATTCTACAAACTGGATCATAAGACCACAGGCCGGGGCAAGGGAAAGAGCTCAATGGCCTAAAGCACAGGTCTGGCCTGGACAGGGTTGGGGTTTGATCCCCATCATCACAGAGCCTCCTAAGCACTATCAAGTATAGCCCTGGTGTTCCCCAAAACTGCTAAGGAAAAGCCACATCCTCCCCAAAAAATAAACCCCCACAGGCTATGTGATGTGCTGCAAAAGAGCTGCAAGCAAGATCACCATGGAACCAAGGGCAGTGCCTGTCCAGCCCCATCCAGAAGTTCCAGAGACAGCCTCTTGGCTGCTCTGATGCACTATTGCCTGTGTCACATTTCTAGCAATTTTTCCTAAGAAAATTCAACACACTTCAACAACAGCTGGCTTCCATTTTCCCTATTTAATCATGTATAAAAATAAAACATCATTTATATTATCAAAATCATTTCCATGGCAAATATGAAAATGTCAGAGCCCTAACTCAAGGCCTATAAGGAGAAGTGGCAGCTTTGCAGGAGATTTTTTGTGAAAGGCAGATGTTTAGCTACTCAAGTTCCATTTTTAGGGCTTATTTCCAGCAAGTCTATTCTCTCCTGATTTCAATTTCCTCCTTGAACGATGACATTTGGTAGACTCTAGTTTCTCAAGTTTTCCTTTTTCTTTTGATTACTTGTAATATCCTTTTGTAACATAAAACCAAATCCTTTTTATTACTCCGATGATAAAGAAACAATTTCCATCACCAGACACTTGTGCAAAGATTTGATGCTCAAAACATGTATTACTTATAATGGGAAAATTCTTGCAAAGAATTAATATTCACAAGTTCTGTGGTTTAAGCATTGCAAAGACAAAACTAAGAACTAATTAGCTGAGCAATTCTCATTAAACAGAAAAAAAAAACAAGCAATATTAAGATTGGGGCCTTTAGTGCTTGATCAAATGCCTACCAAACAGTGTCTAGGGAAAGCTCTGGCCCAGTATTGTTGCAAACATCCCTCGCATTCCAGATACGTCCTTCACCGGCATCACCCCCACCAGAGTGCTGGATTCTTCTTTTGAAACTTAATCCTTTGGGGGGGAAAGAGAGACCACTAGTCTAACTAAAAAACCTCTCCTCTATTAAACAACAACAACAACAAAAAAAAAAAAAGCACACAAATTTTCCCCTAAAACAACCCTCCCCTGGATGAGTGCCACCCTCAGCCATGCACAGCTGGTATTTGCTCACTAAAATACACCCTTCATAAACAAGCCCCCTCAATCCTATTATCACTGGCATCTATTAATTTTCAAATTGTCCCTACCATGATAAAAATGTCTATGCCATGTAGCTTTTGGAAATACCACTCTAATTAGTATCCAATTCATGCAGGGGGAAATTTTTTTAATTCTCAGAGAACTACTAAAAGAACAAAGCTTAACATATTTTACATCAAAGAAAATAAGGAAACTGACTAGTAAAACAATAAGCAACTGCTGAAAACCAATGTGCAATAGACGAATTTACATTTATAAAATAAATGTCACTGTCTTAAAGCTCTAAGATTTAGCGACATAGACAAATCTCAGAATACATGAATTTCTTCCTTGGAAACTTAACATGTAAGAGTCATCAAAGGACTGACTTCTCGGGCCAGGGAGACAGCTCAAAGGGCCCCACAAACCCTGGAGCGAGGAGGCGGGGATTACACTTCTGCTAGTGCAAGATCCCCTGAGCACCACGGGGTGGCCTTGCTGGGCCTGAGTAACATAAAACCAGGTAAGGAGTTGCCAGCAGCGAGTGGTTCCAGACACCCTGAGCACTGCTGAGGAGGTACCTCCACCCCCACCTTTGACACACAAAATAAGAGAAAGATATCTCAAACAACATTTTCTCAATGTTGTTTTTTTTTCGGGTGATTTTTTTTTTCCAGTTTCCTCTGAAGAAATAAAAAAAAATCTTCCTCTGAAGAAACCAAAAAGCCTTAAATATCACCTATTTTCTGGTGGCCCCAAAAATCAAATCTCTAAAACCAGTTTCTCCTGCGAGCTCTGGAATTACTCAACATATCCACAGTACTATCTACTACACATTGTATTTATGACATTATCTGGGGGGCCATACCCAGTGTGGCGGGGGTAATGTGGTGCCTGGGGTCTAACTCAGGGCATCAGATGAGCAGGACATGTGCCCCACCACACAAGCCACATCCCTGGGCCCTACCTTAGGCATTTTAACTTAACACCTGGGGAGAGAACTAACTTTAATCACCAGTATCTCTGGTAATCGTCTCTGTCTCAGGAGATACCACTAGTACTCATCTGGTTCTGCTTCAACCAAAACCAAGAATATAAAAAGAAGTAAAAATGTGCTGCAAAGTGGATGAATCTTCAAAACATTATGCTAAGTGAAATAAACCAGCCACAACAAACCAAAATTTTCACTTCACTGATAGGACTTATCTGAGGAACCTAGAGTAGTCCGATTCACAGGAGCCTGAAAAGAAGATGGGGGTGGCCAAGGGCTATGGGTATGTGGAATCAGAGTCACTGTAAGATGAACACAACCTCTCAGTTTAGGATAACAAGCTCTGGGGAAAGACAGTGGTGATGTGTGACTGTACTTAATGACACGAAACCAGTTACACTTCAAAATGGTTACAAGAGCAAATGTTATGACACGTAAATTATTTATACCATATCCAAAAACAAACCCTTATCACTTTCTTTATCATGCACATCTAATTTATCAGCAATTCCTCCCGGTTTTATCCTAAAAAAGTTATGGAACCTGGGGACAAAGTCACAGCAGTTTGATTCCTGGCACCACATACGGTCCCCTGAGCACTGCCAGGAGTCCTCCCTAAGCAGCATTGGGTGCTCTTCTAATGGTTTCAAGACTAAGAATTCCCTAAGTGGGTACCTTTCCATAAAGTTCTGTACTATTTCTTCAGATCTGAATCATAAACTACTGGATAGAGTATTCTTGGTAAAGTGTTCACTTCATTAAGGTTTTCATTTGTTTGTTTTTTAACTATATTCCACCATTCTGTTCTGGCTTGTAGAGCTGCTATGAATCACATGAACATTCCTTTGTAAGTTTCTTCTTTTACTTTACTGCCTTCAATATACTGACTCATCCTTAGCTTTTCTCATTCTGATTACAATGGTGTCTTGAAGTTTTTCTATTTCAGCCTGCTTTTCCTAGCAACATTTGGGCCTCCTGAAACTGGATGTACAGTCTCAGTTCATGAAAATTATTTATTTAGCTTGTGAACCAGGGCTTACTACTGGCTTTGTGCTCAGAGATCACTATGGCAGAGCTTGGGGGAACCATATGGGGTCTCAGGGATTTAATCTGGGTGTTGCACATGCAAAGTAAGTACCCTACCTGCTGTATTCTCTCTTGGGATCCAATTCTGAGAATTTTGTGATTTGGCTTTTTTTTAGTTACGCCCAGCAATGCTCAGGAGTTACTCCTGGCTTTACACTCAAGAATTTCTCCTGGCAGTGCTCAGGGGACCATATGGGATGCGAGGATCAAACCCAGGTTGGCTGTGTGCAAAGCAAAATGCCCTAGCCACTGTACTATCACTCCTGCTCCTCCGAGAATTTCTTTTTTGGGGGATCACACCCGGCAATGCTCAGAGGTTCCTCCTGGCTCTGCACTCAGGAATTACCCCAGCAGTGCTTGGGGATCATATGGGGAGGTCGGGGATGGAACCCAGGTCGGGCCACATGCAAGGAAAACACCCCTACCTGCTGTACTAGCAACTGGCCCCTCTCTGAGAAATTCTTAATAATTAATTCTTTGACTATTGGTTCCTCATTGAGTTTTCCTTTTCTGTTTCTCATGGACTCCAACAATTCTTACATTGCTCTGTCTGAACTCATCCCATACTGTTCTGATTCCATTTAAGACTTTCTTCCATCTGCTGTTGTTTTCTAAAGATTTCCTGCATCTCATCTTGGAGCTTGCTGATCTCTTCCTCAGCTGCTGTTATTCTGCTATGCAGACTTTCTACTGAGTTTTTTATTTTACCTACTGTACCTTCATTTTTTTCATTCTGGTTATAGTTTTCTCATTTCCATTCTTTAACTTTCTTTTTTTTTTTACTACTACCCTTTATCACCATTTCTATGAGCTCATACCACATCATCAACATGAAGTTCCCAAAGTTATTAGAGATTTACAGAACTGGCTGGTACTGGTACAGTCATCCAGGCTCTATCACTCACTGACCTTGGCGGGCTTCTACATGGGTTCCCATTGTGTCTGCTTTACTCTGTGGGTGAATCTTTGTAGTTAGCACCACTGGGAATCTCTGAGAGATTAAGCTGAATGTTCTCTCCATTTGAGATAGATAGCTCTTGGCCCTGATACTGCCCCCTTTTTATATAACCATTCTAGTGGATGTGAAGTGGTATCTCAACTTCTCAAGTAATCGGCTTTTCACCTTTGCCGCATTTAACTAGTAAATATTCCATTTTGAGGCAAAATTCATATTTATAGAAGAGTTTTATATTATGAACTGATTCTACTGTGTTCTTTGCAAGGGTTATCTCTGATGCAGAAAGCAAAAGCGGGAACTTGATGATTGAGGAATTCCTTGTTTTTTTGTTGTTTTGTTGTTTTGCTTTGCTTTGTTTCTGGGGCCACACTCAGCAGTAGTTGGGGATTACTACTGGCTTCATGCTCAAAGACCACCTCTGACAGGCTCGGGGTCTACCAGGATTAGCAGCACATGAGACAAATATTTAGTCCCTACACTCTTTCTCCAGTCCAAGAACTTCCTCTTGGTTGTTTTAATGTCTTTATTTCCCTTAATGTCCAGTAAGTTTTTATATGACTAAAAGATAATACATATGACTAAGTGCTTTTACAGATCTATTTTGTGTGTGTTTATTTTGGGTCATATCTGGTAGTGTTCAGGGTTTACTCCCAGCAATGTGGTCAGTGAGGGGTAGCTCCTGGCAGTGCTCAGGGGAGTATGCTGTGCTGTCAATCAAGCATGGGCCTCCCATATGTAAAGCACGGCTCGGCCCATTGAGTATATCTCTGACACCAAATATACATTATTCTTTTTGATTTATTGAGTACTTACCCTGTGCTAAGAACTTTCCAGGTTCCTGAGATATTAAGGGAAAAGTCCAAGTTTTTATCTTTAAGCAGTTTCTATTTATATCCCTTTTAGTAGAAGGGATATCATAAATACATGTTTATTTTTAGATAGTAATATGAATTATGAAAAGCAGTGAAAGAGGGAAAAGAAACAGAAGCAATGGGCGATGCTATTTTTGATAGAGTTGTCAGGAAGTGTCTCACTTTGACGTTTAGGCACCGATCTCAAAAAGCTCAGAAACTGGACCACAGGAAGTGCAGAAGTCTCTAAGTAGACTCAACTTAAAGTTCATTGTTTCTAGGCTGGACCAGGGAGACGCAGGCAGTTGCATGCCATACAGAGTATAAGTTTTGGTGGAAACTAGGCTCTGCTTTCTGAGAGTGACTTTTGACCAGGACTATGGCATGCTCTAGTTTAGTGCTTAGGTAAAGTGGTTGGAACATCAAATGACTGAAACCCAGTCATGAACAACTGTGGTATCTGAAAGTGATTCAATTTTAAAAAAATCAATTTTAAATTAAAAAATAGTAATAAGATCAGCTGTACTGCATAGCCTGCGCTCTAAGAATGGAAACAGGTGCTTCCATGCCCGACGTCCACCCTCAGCAGGCCCACATCCATATCCTTGACCCTTTGCCATTCATTCAACCATGCAAGTGAGGTTAACCTCTCGGCTAAAACCTCCTGACCCTTTTTAGAATCAGAATCCTGGTTGTTCCACACCTGGGAATATATCCACACCACTGAGCACTGCCAGGATAATAAATAAACAATAATACACTTGTAAATGCAATAACAGAGCCAGGAAGATGGCCCAGGGACAAGAACTCATGCCCGAGCACTGCCAGAATGCCAAGGAGGCCCAGGGTCCTCGGGTCCTCAAATGGAAACATCTAGCCTGGTTGGCCAAATTGGGACTGGGGGTGGGGGAGAACAATAATGATTTCTGAAAAGTATGCAGTATAACTGGAGTCCTGAAGCATGACTATTAAGAATGTAAAACAGAACAGTCGCTATATAAAATGTCGCTGAACCACTGGGTTACATATGAAATCTTTGTCATACAGACATCCTCAAGGGGAAGAAAAACAGGGGGCCTGAGCGATAGCCCAGTGGGTAGGGCGTTTGCCTTGCCCGCGGCCGGCCCATGCCGGCACGGGTTCAATCCCCAGCATCCCATATGGTCCCCTGAGCAACGCCAGGAGTAATTCCCTGAGTGCAGAGCCAGGAGTAACCCCTGAGCATCGCCAGGTGTGACCCAAAAAAGAAAAAAAAAACCCATATCTGCTGAAAACTTTATACAGTATTCATAGAAACAATAGCCAAAAATGTGAAAAACAACTAAATGTCTATCAACTAATACATCAATCAAATTGGCGTCGCCATACAGGGAATGTTTACTTAGTCATAAAGAGAAATAAAATATTGATATATGCTACAAATTATAGCATATATAGACATGGGGCAGAGCTGCTACTGGCTCTCCCTGTGCAGAGCAGACCAGCCTATCACAGCCCGGCTCATCAAGATCCACCCTGCAGCAGTCTTTTTTTTAAATCCGGCACAGGTATGCTGATCCAGTGACTCACAGACATGGGACAGAGCTGCTACTGGCTCTCCCTGTGCCTAGCAGCTCACGAGGTGCCCGGGAGGGATGGTGGATTCTAGCCCTGGCCTGCGACCCCAGCAGAGCCTCTCAACAAGGACGACCCCCAACTCCATGAGGGCCTCCATTTTCCACATCCGGACTTCCCCCTTCAGAACTCCACCCAACAGACCAGCCTATCACAGCCCAGCTCATCAATAAATGCTGGATTTAGAGATGACTACAAGAGTATGCCACTCACGGCAGAGCCTGGCAAGCCTCCGTGTTGTATTTGATATGCCAAATACCAGTAACAATTATAGACCTCATTCCCATGACCTGATGGAATGGTTTCAGGCTCTTGTTCCTGGAGCAAGCAGGTGCCCTTGGGCTCTACTTGCATAAGACAGGACATATAGAGATGTTACTGGTGCCCTCGAGCAAATCAATGATGAAAGGGAAGACAGTAATACAAATTATAGATCTTTAAACCATTATTCCAAGTGAAATGTGCCATTCATAGTTATATGTGGAGTTATGTTATATTACTATATTATATTGTAAGTGGAGTTATATGATTCCACTAATAGGAAATATCAAAAATAAAAAAAATTTAGAGATAGTAAATTGTGGGTGTTAAGAGATGGGGTGGGAGTTGGTATGAATACACATATGGGTGTATTGTATGTTATTTTAAATACAGCTGCTTAAAAATTGAAATTAGCTAACTTCAAAAACTAAAAATACTGGCAGTCATATATAATTTCCAGGAGAGGTTTCACTCAGATCTTCTTCCCCTTCACCAGTTCCGCATTAAGAAATTACTGTTAAGGTACAGATTTCTAGAGAGTACTGTGAATATAAAGCCTTCCTTCACATTCGTTAGACCAGTCATCTCAGAAGATCTACTATTAATGTCTACCATATCCAACTATGTAATTATTTTAATTACTCGCAGATGCTTTTAACTGTTGTATCTGACACCTTCACTTAAAGTACATTTAATTTGATATAGTATGATAAAATAATACATAGGCATTAATTTCTAGAACAAGTCCCTCTCCACCACTAAACAAGTAAGTAGAAATTTAGCATTAAAATGTTTGTTATTTGTGGTATAGATGTAAGCACAGAGGACAGCAGACAAAAATCACAAACCAATGACATTAAACGCATCCAAAATTAACATTTCTTATGGGATGCCATCATAGTTATTTGCCAGTATTCTGCTGTTATATACTTTGAGGTTCCAATCCCTGTATTTTTGTGATATTCTCAAACAACAGTGAAATTTTCAAGCAACAGTTTTTAAATTGTGTTATGAGTATCTCTGGGGTACCCATGATTCTTTGGGGAGGTATGATTTTTCATATAAACACTTTGCAGATTAAAAATATACATATATTGTTTCTTGGCAGAATGTTCTTCAGCTGCACAGAATGTTTTAAATAGTCTGAGAGGGAAGATGAAACACATACCCTAATCTTCCTTGAAGTATGCTACATTTTTAGCTCTTTAACAGACAATACCGATGTGGCATTTTTTTGTGTTGTTTAGCTCTTACTTAACCCACCCCAAACAGTGAAGAGGGTAGGACTAGACACAGCAACACTGGCCCGTTTCCATGGTGACAGGCACAGGGCTCCACACCTCACTCCAGATAACATTCTGGCACAAATTCAAGAGCAAAGGTTATTCCAAGGTTTGGGAAAATCTCGTTCTACCCAGGAAAATTCTAAGGAGAAACCATTCTTTACCCCACACAGGGAATCAAAACAGCCTTCAAAGACAATTTGAGTACATTCCTACCTTAATTTAAGAATGTTACTTTGTTTAAGAGCCACAGGCAATAAGCCAGGTTGTCATTTATTGCTCTTAGAAAATCCTAGGTTGTTATCTGTGCTGACAGTGATAAAATCATCTTTTAAAGCAACAGAAAGATAGTTTTCCTTCTAGCTCAGCTGAAAAATAGGCAGGAGTGTTTAATCACTCACTGAAGTAGAGCAGGCTGCCTGCTCTCCTGAAGCAGCTGATTAAGATTTCACTGAAGTACAAAGAAGACTTAAAACTTTCGGGCAACAACAGAGAAGAAGAGAGTTTCTGAAGCAGCTTCTTAAGGAGCTCCAAAGAACTACATATTTAAAACAGCAATTCATTTTGTGTAAAATTTGGTTGATGTGGTTAATTTTGGCAAAAGCATTTGAGAAATGAAGAGGAAGTTAGAACATGGTAAAAGGTCCAGACTTATAATTATTTCATCCTATTGCACAAACAATAAATAAAGACTCTTTAAAAGTTCCTCCCTTTCATCTGAACACTCATTGACCCATTTCTGCAGCGCAGCGCTGACCAGCCCTTTCACACACTGCAACTGCCAGAAGGAGTATCACGTGCTCCCGACAAGAAAGAAATAGGCTGGAACAAAACATAAACTGAAATATTTTACAGCCAAAATGAAAGTTTTAAAATGCCACAGCTGAAGACAATACTATTCTGATTTCAACTTTATTCTCATAGCCTTTAATCTTATCAAAACCTGTTTTCAATGTAATACTTGCTCAGGTCTCTAAGTTTTCTGGTACACAGAATGAAAAAATTTAAATATAAGTTTTCGGATTTTGTTATAGATGTCTTAGTTTAAATTAAAATGCTGAATGATAGAAATGTAAATGCCTTACTTAAAAGCTTCACAAAGTATATTTAATATATATAATTTATAAAAATTTATTTCTTGATAATTCTGTACATATTTTAGAAAGTCCAGATTTGGAGTTTTTCACTCAAACTAAATCAATTTTCAATCACAAAGTACTTACTAAACTATGTTATGACAGGCCAAGCAACAGAAATAGATTATTTATGATACAGTTCCCTATGGAATCTAGTTACTGTATCAGCAAGAGAGATGCCCAAACACTAACAGAGGGAAGAAGTGACTCCATTTCAAGTCACCAGTAAAGATTCACAGAGGAAGCTAAATAAAGGAAACAAGAATAGTCAACGCAAAGGAACAGCTGAAGCAAAGGCAACTGCAAAGCAAAAAATTTAGGTCAAGAAAATTTTTAAGAACTAAGCTAGGCATTTTGGAGCATGCAGAGCTTCACAAGCGGCTGGGGAGGCTGGAACTTCGGCTCGTGCCGAGCACAGCTGGACGATGGGATCCCGAGGAGGGCAGAGGGGTTTTGGGTGTTGGCCCATCGCCTCTGGGGGGTCCCGGAAGCAGCCGGATGAAACTCCGCCCATCACACTAGCCACCATTTTCGCTGTCCGGACGCTTGGGAAACTGCCTCACGACCAGATCAACAGAGCAAAATCAGTTCGAGCCCAGGTCGCGTGGCCACTTGCGGCCGCGCGGTCCACTAAAAATAGTGAAACAGTAATGTCTTTTAATGCACTGCATTCCACGAAGAGCAGGAAAGTTTGGTGGGAAGGAGATATAAAGACGAAAAGAAATGACATACAGAATCTGCCAAGTAGTTGAGGTGCAGGAGGGGGAGGGAGGTGGGGACATTGGTGATGGGAGATGGGTTTGGGTGGAGGGATGCGTGTTGGAACATGTAGAACCAAAAACTCTACATGAGCATCTTTCAATTGTATGTCTAAAATGATGTAATAATATTTCGGGGAAAATAATAAAATTAAATTAAAAAAAAAAAAGAACTAAGCTAGGCATTTTGGACAAAGACCTGTATGCAATAAGAACTACCCTACAATCAATAAGATTCATTACATAATTCCAGGTGAAAAAGGGTAAACAGACCAATTCAAGTGATCATAAAAAACTCTTACGTGAGGGGTTGGAGCAATAGTATCGCAGGCAGGGCATTAACCTTGCACCAGGTCGACTCCAGCATCCTGTATGGTCCCCTGGGCATGCTAGGAGTAAGCCCTGAGCGCTGAGCCAGGACTAACCCCTGAGCACTGCAAGGTGTGGTCTGAAAACTAAAAATAAATAAAAGGAAACTAATGTATTATATATATATGGATATATACATTTATATATATGGATATATGTATCCATATATATTATTGTTACTGTTTACACCAAACATTAGCCAAGTGGCACAAATGCTGGCTGACTTCGACTGAGAATGTGGAAAGATAGGTCTACAGCTGAATCTCAACAAAACTATGTTCATGAAAAATGAACTAGTTCCAGAGGGCCCATTCACTCTCAATGGAACAAACATCTCTGAATGCAGCAGTTATGTGTACCTAGGTCGAGAAGTCAACATGATGGACGCACCTAAAACCTGAGTTGTGCAGGAGGAAGAGAGCAGCATGGAATGCCTTCAAAGGCATCGAAGAAATAGCTAACAAGACAAAGAACCTCCGGCTCCGGGCACATCTCTTCAACTCCACCGTTCTTCCTGCATTAACATACACCTGGGCCCTACGAAAGCAGGATGAGAATGCTATTCGCTCTCCCAAAGAGGAATCGAAAGAGCTATGCTAGGAATATCACGCCTCACTCAAGTGAAAGAAGGAATCCGAGCTCCGACCTCCGGCGCTGTTCCAGAGTCAGGGACGCTGTCTCATTTGCCAAGGCATCGAAAATCAGATGGGCTGGACATGTAATGCGATTTGGAGACGACCACTGGACTAGAGCCATTACCGACTGGATCCCACTGGTTGTCAAAAGATCACGTGGCCGCCCACCTCCCAGATGGTCAAACTTCTTTGTCAAGACCCTGAACAAACGGTTTGAGGCTCTTTGTATTCCTGAAGCAACCAGATGCCATTGGGCTACACTGGCACATGATAGGGTCAGATGGAAATATTACTGGCACCCGCTCAAGCAAATCGATGAATAACGGGATGCCAAGTGATCAAGTGATATATAAATTTTATATCCCACAAACAATTGCAATCATTCTATATCTATCCTTTTCCCTCTAGCTAATTTCACAAAACATGATCCTCTCCATGTCCATCCATTTTTAGGCAAATTTCATAACTTCACTTTGCCTAATAGCTGCACAGTATTCCATTGTGTAGATGTACCACAGTTTCTTTATCCAGTTGTCTGTTCTTGGGCACTCTGGTTTTTCCCAGAATCTGGCAATTATGAATAGTGCTGCTATGAACATAGAAGTGTAGATGGTTTTTCCACAGTAGTTTTTGGCTTCCCAGGGTATATTCCCAGAAGTGGTATTGCTGGGTCAAATGGGAGCTGAGTTTCTAGATTTTGGAGGAATGTCCATATTGTTTTCCAAAAAGGCTGTACCAGTTGACATTCCGCCTACAATGGATGAGAGTTCCTTTCTCCCAGCAAGGGATAGGAGGATTTAAAGAAAAGATAGTTGCATTTCAATTACTTAAATGATTATATTTTAATCCGACATATCTGTATAATACCAAATGGAAAAACTGAATAAATTATTAAAAATAAAAATCTCAGGCTGAAGCAATAGTACTGAAGATAGGGTGTTTGCCTTTCGCACAACCAACTGGGTTTAATCCCTGTTCCCCAAATGGTCCCCAAAGTTCCACGAGGAATGATTCCTGAGTGCAGATCCAGGAGTAAGTCCTGAGCACTTTTTGTGTGACCAGGATAATAAAGTTTCTTTTCGTGTGTTAAAAACGGGGTCAGAGTATTTGTGGTTGCAGAAAATTAAGTAGAATCAAGTTTTAAAAAAAAGGAAAAAATGGATTTGATTTTAAACTTTTAATTTATGTATTTGCTCTTTTCTGTTGCTGTTGCTATAATGACGGGGGGGTCACACACCCTGGGATATAGTGCTCACTGGGAGGGGCACACACTTCACCTGTGGTGCTTACACTTGAGAGTGACATACAGAGTCTGCACATATTGTTGTGGTTCCTGAGATTCCCAAACAGTAGTGCTATTGCAAACGTGCCTAGCATGTGGAGTGGTACCAGGAGTCAAACCTGAGGCCTTAGGCCCAACTAAGGCTCTAACCACTAAGAAATCCTCAGGATCGAAAGAAAAAAGGAGATTCAACAAAGCATGATGGCAAGGAGGCAAATTATAGAAGCTGAGAAACAACTAAGAACTGGGTAAGATGGGGCTGGAGAGATAATGGGCATTTACCTTGCACCCAGTAAACCGGGATTCAAGCCCTGGCATCCCACATGGTCCCTTGAGCACCACCAAAAGTAACCCCTGAGCACTGCCAGGCATGACTCTTCCCCTCCCTCCCACAAAAAAGAAATGGGTAAACTGACATAGCCTATGCAGAATTCCTCCTCAAGTATGGCAATAAGTCACAGGAAGGTGGGGATGGGAGTGTAGGGAGCTTGAGGGGAAGCAGCACTTAAAGAAGACAAGCTGATTCACTCTCACAATAAATGCACATTTCTATTTTTTTAGACCGTAGGAGTGAGTATATCCCTAATATGCTGAGACCAACATGTGCCACTGGTGGCTTACACTTAGATCTGGTTTTAATTAACAAAAATCACAGCATCAACTTACACTTAAAATTTGTTTCCATTTATAGAGATATAAACCAAAATGAATTATGAGTTCACATCCTAAAATAGATAGGAAATAACAGTTCAAGAGTCAGGTAGAAGGGGCCGGAGCGATAGCCCAGCAGGTAGGGCATTTGCCTTGCACGCGGCCGGCCCATGCTGGCCTGGGTTCGATCCCCGGCATCCCATATGGTCCCCCGAGCACCGCCAGGAGTAATTCCTGAGTGCAGAGCCAGGAGAAACCCCTGAGCATTGCCGGTATGACCCAAAAAAGCAAAAAAAAAAAAAAAAAAAAAAAGAGTCAGGTAGAAACATATAAATGTTTTTAAAAAAAGAAAGAAATATAAGTGTACCAAAAAATATAAAATAACAGTTAACGGATCAAAATAGAGGGATGAATTGGAAGCAAAGCTAAACATATGGGACTACAGGACACTAAAAAAGCTTCTGCACCTCAAAAGAAATGATGACAAGATACAAAGACAGTCCACAGAGCGGAAAAGAATATTCACCCAATATCATTTGATAAGGGATTAATATCCAGGATATATCAGGCACTGGTAGAACTTTTACAAGAAGAGCCAATCCCATCAAAAAAATGAGGAGAAGAGATGAACAGAAATGTCAACAAATAAATTCTAATGGCCAAAAGGCATATGAAAAATTGCTCATCATCACTAATCATCAGGGAGATGCAAATCAAAACAACAATGAGATATCATCTCACACCACAGAGACTAGCACATATTCAAAAGAGCAAGAACAACAAGTGCTGGCGTGGATGCAGGGAGAAAGGGACTCTCATATTATTGGTGGGAATGTCGACTGGTACAGCCTTTTTTGGAAAACAATATGGACATTCCTTCAAAAACTAGAAATTCAGCTCCCATTTGACCCAGCCATACCACTCCTGGGAATATACTCTGGAAGGCCAAAAACACACAGTAGAAATACCATCTTCACATTTATGTTCATAGCAGCTCTATTCATAATAGCCAGAATCTGGAAACAACCAGAGTGCCTGAGAACTGATGACTGGATAAAGAAACTTTGGTCATCTACACAATGGAATAATATGCAGCTATTAGGAAAAAAATGAAGTTATGAAATTTGCCTATAAAAGAATGGACATGGAGAGGATCACGCTGAGTGAAATTAGCCAGAAAAAAAAGGACAGATATAGAATGATTGCAATTATTTGTGGGATATAAAATTTATATATAGTATGATATCATATCCAAGTCAGGCAAAACATGAATCAAGAGGTCTTTTCAATGGGTTATCCAAGTCAGGCAAAACATGAATCAAGAGGTCTTTTCAATGGGTAGAATCAACCGCAAGTGTGTGGGAGTCAGAAGTTAGGTAAGACAGAGTAGGGAACAGTGTGCTAATAATCATTGGAAATTGTTGCAGTACAGTGTTGCCCAGGGTCTCTGCATCTTGCCTGGAGTTGCCTCCGCAGGCCACTTTGTAGGTGGGGCAGGAGGGCAGTTGATATGTGGCAGCATATCTTACCATATATTCTACGTTAGCTGGTATAAATATTTTCTCTCATGCTGATACAATTACCATGGGACTAGCTAGATCTTACCAATATATTTACCTAGCCACATTGGATCTCTAAGTAATTAGACCAGAGAAAAATGCTGTTTGCCCTCTAAGCAAGCATGGCTCTCTAATAAGTCTGGATTGTATAGCAGACCCTGTGAGAGTAAAGCCTTTTGAAACTTTGCTGGATTCTCACATTTTTCTCCATTCCTGGCCACCAATCCCTGGGGCAGAACAGGATCCCTGGACCCTGCTCTGGATTTTGTCAGGGCGCCCAGCATACCCTGGCAGGAAATGATAATACCAGCCTAGCAGTGAGCATTGAATGTAGGCAAAGGCATATACATAATAACCTCTAAGTGTATGTATTGCAAGCTACAATGTGTAGGAAGGAAGATAAGGAAGAGAGAGTAAGAGAGCGAGAGAGTTAGAGAAAGAGAGGCAGACAGAGAGAGAGAAATATTGGGCTCTAAGCAGCTAGTATTGGGGCCTGGCACTTTCCCACTATAAGGCCCTGGGGAGGGCCAAGAGGTGGGCCCTGTTCTCAGGGCAGTGGAGCTTCAGGATACTCGAGTTTACCCCCTTGAGCATCTGTGCTCTGTGCTTATCCAGTGGGAGACTGGCAGACAAATGATTTACATCTAAGGTGAGGCAGGATATGCCAGGTCTTCTGACCACGGAATATGTAAATCAGTGATTTACAATGGTAACAAGGTAATAGTGATTTGAAATGAATCAGTGATTTGTTACCTTGCAAATGCTAAATCAGTGATTGCTATTTATTGTGATGGCCCAGGATGCTAAGTGATTTGTGCTTATACCCCCTCCACCCAAAAAATTCCATAAAAGGTTTAAACTGTGCTCAGTAAACTGTGCTCAGGCGACTGCTTTCCAGGATCCCCCACTGTATCGGTGTCTTTCTTTTCCATTCTGCTACAGAGGCAAGGCAGATGCTTCTTCCCAGGTCCTTCTCCCTCCCTTCAAAGGGATGAAGTCCAGAAAGATCTGGGTCTCCCTCATTCCTACGGGGGAGGGGGGCAGGGGGTCGCTGGCCAGGGCCCTCTAACAGAGAGAGAGAGAGAGAGAGAGAGAGAGAGAGAGAGAGAGAGAGAGAGAGAGAGAGAGGAAGGGAGGGAGGGAGGGAGGGAGGGAGGAAAGAGGGTAAAAGTACCTGCTATAGAGGCAGGCTGGGGGAGGTGGGAGAGAACTCGGACACTGGTGGTAGGAAATGGACACTGGTGGAGAGGGATGGATGCTGTAGCACTGTATGAATGAAACCCAAACATATGCAGTTATCTTTGTAACTGAGTATCTCATGGTGGTATGATAAAAAAAAAAATTTTTTTTTTTTTTTTTGCTTTTTGGGTCACACCTGGCAATCCGCAGGGGTTTCTCCTGGCTCTGGCCCTGCACTCAGGAATTACTCCTGGCGGTGCTCGGAGGACCATATGGGATGCCGGGAATGGAACCAGGGCCGGCAGAGGCAAACGCCCTACCCGCTGGGCTATCGCCCGGCCCCAAAATATTTTTTTTAAAAAGAGGCATCAGTAACAACACAATAAGAGATCTGAACACATGAGCTATACCAATAGATCGTCTAGATAGAAAATTATTAAGAAAACAAGTACCTTGACTGAAATAATTTGTCAGATGGACATACTAGGCACATAAAGAAACATACACCCCCAAAGAATACCATTATTCTCAAGTGCAAAAGAAACATTCCCAAGGTTATGTCATATATTCAGACAAAAAAGAAAAGAAAACCCAAAGGTTAATAAATACAGAAAGACTGAAACTGTTGTTAAGCAATTTCCAAGTACAATGGCACAAAACTAGAAAACAATGCAATAAGAAAATCAAAAGTATATAGAAACAATCCCTAAGTCTTCCTAAGAACAAACATCTGATTTCCACAGAATTTTCAAAGAAGATATAATATCTATCCTGAAATTCTTCAAAAAAACCAAAGCAGGTGAGGCCATAGAGATAGTGCAGTGAGTAAGGCACTTGCTTTGCAT
This sequence comes from Cryptotis parvus, assembly GCA_021461705.1. Classification (NCBI taxonomy): domain Eukaryota; kingdom Metazoa; phylum Chordata; class Mammalia; order Eulipotyphla; family Soricidae; genus Cryptotis; species Cryptotis parvus. The sequence goes on along the minus strand of JAJIBD010025962.1, from coordinate 68,457 downwards.
GCAGCCTACCAGGGTCTGATCCCCAGGATCCCATATTGTTCCTCAAGCACCACTAAGAGTAATTTCTGAGTGCAGAGCCAGGAGCAACCCCCAAGCACAACCAAGGCTGGATGCTCATTATGGCTCTAGTGGTACCCAAACACCACCAGCCTGAGGGATACAACCCTCAGCAAACAGTGCAACTAAAAAGGGATGTTCTAGTGCCAAATTCAGGAAATGCAAACATTGGTGAGAGCACAGATGAGCTCTGCAGAGACCCCCAAAGAGCACAACAGGAAGAGTGCAAATTTCAGTGAGCACCACAAACAGATTTACAAGTAGTGCAAGTATCACTGCCAGGTGTAACACACACACAAACTCACTGCGTAATAGCAGTGAGTAAATAAATCTAGGGAAAGAGTAAATAAATCTACTTTAAAATACAACTGAGGGCCAGAGTGATAGTATAGTTGTAGAGGCCTTGATGCGGCCAACCCAGGCTTGATCCTCAGCATCCCATATGGTTTTCCATGCACTGCCAGCAGTAATTTCTGAGCACAGGGCCAGGAATAACCCAAGTATTGCCAGGTGTGGCCCCAAGACAAACAAACAAACAAACAAATCATAGAATTTAAAAAGAACTGAGATCCAATAAATAAAATCCATATTTACCTGAACAGTTCATTTATAATGAAGTAGTCAAGACATTACTATAGATAGAAAAGTTTCTTTCAATATATGGCATTAGGAAAGTTGAACAGCCACATGCAAAAAAAAAAAAAAAAAGTCTAACTATATCATTATGTAACACTCACAAAATAAACTTAAAATGAACTGAAGATTTGGATACAAGACCTGAAAAATATGCAATGGAACACTTTTACTATAACCGGGATATGAAATCATCCTACGAACAACAAGAGATGAGTAGATAATGGAAGTGTGATAAATATAGAGATAGAGATAGAGATAGAGACAGAGAAATAGAGATAGAGATAGAGATAGAGATAGAGGCATAGATATAGATATAGGTATATATAGGTATAGAAATAGGTATAGATATAGATGAGTATGGGTATGTGTACAGATACAGATACAGGTGCAGGTAAAGATAGAGACAGAGATAGAGATATAGAGATATAGGTATAGGTATAGATATAGATATACAGATACAGATATATATATTTACATATAGCTATAGATAAGATACAGATATATAGGGGTCAGAGCGATAGCCCAGCGGCAGGGTGTTTGCCTTGCACGCGGCCGCCTATGCTGGCCCGGGTTCGATCCCCGCATCCCATATGGTCCCCCCGAGCACCACCAGGAGTGATTCTTGAGTGCAGAGCCAGGAGTAACCCCTGAGCATTGCCGGGTGAGACCCAAAAGGCAAAAAAAAAAAAAGATACAGATATATAGATTTAGATCTACAGATTTAGATATGGATATAGATTTACTTACAGATATACATACAATGGAATATGACATGACTGCAAGGAAGGTTGAAATCATTCAATCTGCTGCAACATGGATGGAGCTGGAGGATATCATGTTGAGCAAAGTCAGAAGAAAGACAATGAGCAGATGAGCTCTTTTATCTGTGGTATGCAGAATAGCAAGACAAGGGAAGCATGCATCAAATGGAGCATACCTGGACTATGCTGGAACCTAGACTACAGAACTGACAGAGAAAGAAAGAAAATGAATGGGGGTGAGGGAGTAGGGAGCGGGGAGTAAAAAGAATTAGAAAGAAGGTAACCAGGAACTCAAATACACTGGTGATAAAGAAGTGTTTTTTAACTATACATCTAAACCGTAAAAACAAAACTAAAAGCATGAGATCCAAACTACAATAACCAAACTTAAAAAATATGCCTGTCAAGTAGGCAGGTTGGAGGATGGGAAGGAAAATGGGGATACTTATGGAGGGAAGTTAATTCTGGTGAAAGGATAAGTACTAGAAAATTTTATATACCTGAAAATTGCATATCTGTATATCACAGTGACTATTTTTTTATTATACCACCATGAGATATACAATTACAAAACTGTTCATGATTGGGTTTCAGTCATACAGTGTTCTAGCACCCATCCATCCACCAGCATGTATTTCCACCTCCAGTGACTCAATTTTTTAAAAAAGGACTTTACTAAAAAGGATCTGAAATTCTAAAGCATACAGAAGAGAACAAAGGCCCTACACTCACAGATATCAACCACAAAAATGTCTTTGAAAATTCATCTCCAACAATGAAGGAAACAAAAGCAAAAAATATAATATAAATGGAATTAGATCAATCTAAAAAAATTTTACAGGGTATAAATAGATACCAGTGTTTTACTAAATGTAGGAAATGGTAATGGCAGATTAAAACTCACCATTGAATATACACAAAGAGACTTAAGTAATAAACTCTAAATATCTGCAGGGCTAGCCACAATGTGTAAAATAAGAGGGAGAGAGATGCACAGACAGAGCGAGAGAGAGAGAGAGAAAGAGAGGAAACTGGGGTATCTGCTATTGAGGCAGCCTGGCGGTGGGCGGGAGAGGGTGGGGTACATTGGTGGTGGAAATGGGGGCACTGGTGGAGGGATGGGTGCTTGTATACTGTATTGCCAAGAACCAATTATGAACACCTTTGTAATTGTATGTATCACGGTGGTATAATAAAAAATTTTTAAAAAATTTACAGGGTAAAAGTATCCAGAAGATATTAACATACCAGATAGAGATAATACCCAAAATATGTACAACTTTGGATATGAACAATTCAACATAAAATAAATAACAAAATCAATAATAAACAGAAAATTTGAACAGATTTTAATCTGAGGACTTACAGACGGCCAACAGACTTATTAAAAGGGAGGAAGGGTAGATTCATCTTCATTTATTGTCAGAGAAAAGCAAATCAAAACCACAGTGAAATACCACCTCACACTTGTGAGAATGGCCTACATCAAAAAGACCAGAAATAATATACGCTGGCAAGGGTGCAGAGAAAAAGAAACTGTACAATGATTGGGGCGGAGGTATAAATTGGTAAAGTCTCTATGGAAAACAGTGGAGAGATTCCTTAAAAGACAAAAAAGCAGAAGTAACATGATCCTGCAATCACTTGATCACTTAATCACTTGAATCCTGTTATTCATCGATTTGCTCGAGCGGGCGCCAGTAACATTTTCATTGGACCCTATCACGTGCCAATGTAGCCCAATGGCATCTGGTTGATTCAGGAAATACCATTTTTAAATTTTTGTAATATTTTATTATATCACCATGAGATATACAATTACAAAGATATTAATGTTTGGGTTAATTGCCTCCCCCCCTACCCAAGCCTGCCTCTATGGTAGGTTCTCTCTCTCTCTTTCTCTCTCTCTCTCTCTCTCTCTCTCTCTCTCTCTCTCTTTTCTCTTACATACTCTGGATTACAATACATACATTTAGAGGTTATCATGTGTGTAGTTCCATTCTTACATATTTATTTGAAGAATACGGAAACACTAATTCATGAATGTATATGCACCCCATTATTCAAAGTGGCATTTTTCACATCAGTCCAAGACATAGAAATAATCTAAATGTCCACCCCAAATGACTGAATAAATAAGTTTTCATACACTTCACTTCACTTCACTTTCTTCCCGTTCATCATCGATTTGCTTCGAGCGGGCACAAGGAACATCTCCATATGTCCTGTCTCATGCAAGTAGAGCCCAAGGGCACCTGCTTGCTCCAGGAACATAAAGAGCCTCAAACCATTCCATCAGGTCATGGGAATGAGGTCTATAATTGTTACTGGTTTCTGGCATATCAAATACAACACGGATAGCTTGCCAGGCTCTGCCGTGCGGGTAGCATACTTTTCCTACAGGGCCAGAGAATATATAGTCAGTCAGTAAGGTATTTGCCCTGCATGCAGCTGACCCAGGTTTGATCCCAAGCATTGCATATGGTCCCCTGAGGCCTGCCTGGAGTAATTCCTGAGTGCAGAGCCAAGAGTAACCCTGAGCAAGATTTAAAAAAAAAAGTTTACATATATAAATACCACACAAACTTTTTTTTAAAAAACGGAATCTTTCCTTTTTCAACAACTTGATTAAATAATGACTGTGCTAATAAGAAAGGTAAGTCAGAAAGTGAAAGAAAGTTATGGGATGGTTTCTCTCATGTGTAGCATAAATTAATCAAAGCAAGTGAACAGATCACAACAAAAATACCTCTGCCCGAAAAAAATTAGGAATTTTATCAAAGGAAGGGAGGTGGGGAAGGAGGCTAAGACAAAGGACAAAGTTAATTTCATAATGGAAATAACACTAAAATCTTGCAGGTAGGTGAGGGGAGGGGGCCTACACACAAAGAGGTATAAAGCTACATGCCCTAAATTTATAAAGTTCATGAGCCAATATTTAATCGATAAAATTTCATGGGGAGGGAGGAAGGAAGTCCACACACACTCAGGGATGACTCCTGCTCTGCACTCAGGGACCGATCCTGACAGTGCTCAGATGGATAAGGGGTGCCGGGATAGAATCCGACTGGCATTGCGCTTAAGCACCCTAATCGCTGTTCTACCACCCAGACCCTAACATTTCTCTCTCTCTCTTTTTAATGAGAATGGGTCAGAGATAGCACATCGAGGAAGGCACTGGCCCTGCATGCAGTCAACCCAGGCTCAATCCCCAGCACCACATATCATCACTGTCTAAGATCACCTGACTCCAAATTGCACCAATGTAGCACTGTATCCCTGAACATTACAAAACAGGCCAAAAAAAATTGTTAAGTAAATTCTTAATATATTTCATTTTAATAGTTTTTTGGTTTTGGTTTTTCAGTTTGCATTTGGGTTTTTGGGGTTTGGGGGTTTGGGGGGTGGTTTTTTTTTTGGTTTGGTATTTTATTTTGTTTTGTTTTGTTTTGTTTTGTTTTGTTTTGTTTTGTTTTGTTTTGGGGTCATTCCTGGCTGTGCTCAGGACTAACTCCTGGCTCTGAACTCAGGTATCACTCCTGACAGACTCAGAGGATGACATAGGGTGCCAAGGTTGACCATATACCTGGAAAGCACCCCCACAGTGCTACCTCTCTGAATTATAATTTAAGGACTCCAAGGACCAGAAGTATGGCTTAAGTAGTAGTAGAGCACATGCCTAATATGTTGCAGGTCCCAAGTTCAAACACCACTGGCGTGACTCTGATATTCCCCAAGCACTGCCAGGCCCAAGCACCAAACCACTGGGGCAGTATCACCCATCCAAGCATCACCAAGAATAGATCCCGGTCCGCAGCACCACTGCATGAGGATCTATAAAATAAACAAATAAACATTTGAAGTTTCAGAACCCAAGCAGACTTCTCAGGACCAATATCTCTTTCTCTTAGGCAGGACGGGAAGAACCTCAAAATGAATACAGAAACAGACAGCTAGGGAGAAAACATAAATAAGTTACCAAGGAAGAGTCCATTTTTCATGTGCAACAAGAAGCAAATGCATGTGGTGGGAATAAGAAACTGGAATGAGATGAAAGGGTTTGAAAATGGGAAAGACTTGGAAGCACATCTGTGGAAAATGGAGAGAGAGGCCGACTGGAGACAAGTCAAAGAATCAGCAAGTCACACATTGGCAAAGACAATCCCCTACAAAAGTTACTGAAGACTGTAAATTAACCAAAACAAAGGCAGGAGCGGGACTTGATCTTATTGCCAAGCAAAGCACCTAGATGACAAGACCTCAATAAATGTTTCATGAATAAATGAACAAATGGAGGGAAAAAACTACAAAAGAACAAGAAGCAAGCACTCTATCAGAAGTTTGTTCCTTCATTAAAAATTGCTAATCCCATATGCAAATATATTTGAAATATGTAGTATGTAGATTGCAATTTTATTTTCAAGAAAATTCACCAACTCTGATGTTTTTTTATTTTTATCCTAAGAGAAATTAAAGTTAGAAAAGACTTTAATCACAGATGTTTTCTGCATCAATTTCAAAATTCATTCACTCAAATGCAGTTATAAAACATACTACTTCCCATATAAAAAAACCCTAAGTGCCAATCAATAAAAAAAAAGAAAACGTGGTGCATAAATACATAGAGAGATAAATAAAATATTACTGCATCATAAAAAGTATAGAATCTTCCCAGTTATGACAACAAAGATGAACCTGGTCGTCTGCATGCTTAGTAAAATCAGAGCGGGCCGAGCGATAGCACAGCGGGTAGGGCGTTTGCCTTGCATGCGGTAGACCCAAGTAGGATTCCCAGGCATCCCATAATGTCCCCTGAGCACCACCAGCAGTAATTCCTGAGTGTAACCCCTGAGGGATTGCCGGGTGTGACTCAAAAAAAAAAAAAATCAAGAGAAACAATACCACATGATCTCATCTATATCTGGTACCTAAAACTGAAATTAATTCATAATTTCAGTTATGAATTGAAGCTCACAAAAAAGAGATATAGAAGTTTGGGGGTTGCAGGTAGTCTCAAAATCAGCTAAAGGCATCAAGAAGTAGAACTCCGACTTATAAAACAAATTAGGCATGAGGAGGGAAATGTAAAGCATTGTGACTATAATGAATATCAACCCATGCTTGTCTTTCTGTTTTGTTTAGAGGAGTGGGGGCTACACCTGGCTCTTTGCTCAAGGGTTACTCCCAGCTCCGTGGCCCAGGGCTGCTCCTGGCAGTGATCAGGGGACCACGAGGTACCAGGAATCAAACCCAGGATTTCCACATGCACTGCATGCACTCATCTCTTTGAGTACTCTGTCTAGCCCACTCTGCTTATTTGAAAGTCAAAAAAGAATAAATCTGGAACCAGAGAGATAGCACAGCAAGTAGGAATTTGCCTTGTATGCAGCTAATCTGGGTTTGATCCCTGGCATCCCATAATCCCATACTGTCCCCCAAGCACTTTCAGGAGGAATTCTTGAGGGCAAAGCCAAGATTTACCCCTGAGCATTGCCAGGTATGACCCAAAAGAAGCAGCAGCAGCAGCAGCAGCAGCAGCAGCAGCATAGTAATAGTTATTTATCAAATTGGGCTGACTGTCGCCCCAATTTTTTAAAAAGAGTAAATCTTAAATGTTTCTATAACAAAAAAACATTTTGTACATAAATAACCAAATAAATTGTATGTATAGTAAGGGATGTTAATTAATCATACAATTTTTAAACTATGTACAAATCATTATGTTGAATGCGTTAGAAACAAATATACTATTTGTCCATCACACATCATTTAAAATTAGATTAAAACAGGCACATTTTCTGCTGCTCGCATCACAACCTGCAATGTGAACCTTCCCCTTCTCGTAAGATATTTCTAAATAAATCTTATTTTATTTCGAAGAAATAACAGATCTAAATAAACACATTTTCCTGAGAATTATCTTTGAATTGAAGAAGAAAAAGCAAAAAACAACAATAATGATTTTGTGATTGTGCCTCTAAATATCTTGCTCTAATTTCTTCATTAGTTTTTTTTTTTTGCTTTGCTTCTGTGCTTTGGATTTTTCCCCCATTGATTTTAACTATTATTTTGTGTGTTGGGGAGGGGGTAGAGCTCAGTGGATTGCAGCACAGTCTTTGCATGCATCAGGCCCTCAGTTTGATCCCCACCACTGTGTGGACTCCCCAGACACTGGGTGTGGCCATGGTGGCCCCAGCACAGCAGAGCCTGACAGCACATCACAGGAACCACCAGATCATCAAGTCTGCAAAACCAAGCCAAGTACCACTGAGCACTGACTGGAAGAATTCGTATGTAAAACAATTTATTGAAAATTAAAGTAGGTTCCTTCAATCCCCATTTCACAGAGAGCTTTTATCAGGAACGGGTGTTGAATCTTGTCAAATGCCTTCTCTGCATCTATTGATATGATCATATGGTTTTTATTTTTCTTTTTGTTGATATGATGTATTATGTTGATTGACTTGCGGATGTTGAACCATCCTTGCATTCCCGGGATGAATCCCACTTGGTCATGGTGTATAATCTTTTTGATGACTCTTTGGATTCTATTTGCTAGTATTTTGTTGAAGATCTTAGCATCTGTATTCATCAGGGAGATTGGTCTGTAGTTTTCCTTTTTTGTGACATCTCTGTCTGCTTTGGGTATGAGGGTGATATGTGCCTCGTAAAAGCTATTTGGGAGTGTTTCTGTTTCTTCAATTTGCCGGAAGAGATTGAAAAGAATTGTGAGTAGGTCCTCTTTAAAGGTTTTGTAGAATTCACTGGTGAATCCATCTGGACCTGGGCTTTTGAGTTTGGGGAGACTTTTGATTACCGATTCCATCTCCTCAATGGAGGTAGTTTTGTTGAGGTATTCCAAATCTTTTTGTTGCAGACTTGGGAGGCTATAGGAATTCAGGAATTTGTCCATTTCTTCTAGGTTCTCTTGTTTTGTGGCATACAGGCTCTCATAGTAATCTCTGATGATCTTTTGAATTTCTGTGGTTTCTGTTGTAATGTCCCCGTTTTCATTTCTGATTCTATTTATTTGGGTTCTCTCTTTTCCTTTTTTTACAAGTCTTGCAAGTAGTTTGTCAATCTTGTTTATTTTTCAAAGAACCAGCTTTTTGGTTTCGTTGATCTACTGGATTGTTTTTTGACATTTCATCTCATTGATTTCTGCTCTAAGTTTTATTATTTCTTTCTTTCTGCTTGGGTTGGGCTCCTTTTTGTTGATCACTCTCTAAGATCTTAAGTTGTGAAGTCAGACTGTGATGGCCTTTTCTTCTTTTCTGATGTATACTTGAAGAGTTATGAACTGACCTCTTAACACTGCTTTCACTGTATCCCACAAGTTCTGGTAATTCATGTCTTCAGTCTCATTTGTTTCCAGCAATCTTTATATTTCCTCTTTGATGTCTTTTATGACTTGCTGGTTGTTCAGCAGTGAGCTGTTTAGTTTCCAGGTACTTGGTATTGGTCTCCGTTTTCGTGTACAATTAACTTCTATTTTCAGTGCATCATGGTGTGAAAAAATATATAATCCAGGCCATCTACTACAAGCCCACAGCGAGCATCATTTTCAATGGGGAAAAACTGAAAGCCTTCCCCTTAAGATCAGGGACAAGACAAGGCTGCCCACACTCACCACTTCTATTCAATATAGTACTGAAAGTACTTGCCATAGCAATCAGGGAAGAAAAAAGACATTAAGGGCAACCAGATAGGAAGGGAGAAGCCAACTTGTCACTATTTGCAGATGACCTGATATTATACCTGGAAAACCCAAAGCTCTCTACCAAGAGGCTCCTAGAAATAATACATTCCTATAGTAGAGTGGCAGGGTACAAAATCAATACGCAAAAGTCAATGGCCTTCCTATATGCAAACAGTGAAAGAGAAGAAAGGACATTAAAGAAACTATCCCAGGGGCCGGAGCGATAGCCCAGCGGGTAGGGCATTTGCCTTGCACGCGGCCGGCCCATGCTGACCTGGTTCGATTCCAGGCATCCCATATGGTCCGAGCACCGCCAGGAGTAATTCCTGAGTGCAGAGCCAGAAGTAACCCCTGAGCATTGCCGGGTGTGACCCCCAAAAAAGAAAGAAAAAAAGAAACTATCCCATTCACAATTGCGCTGCAGAAAATCAAATACCTAGGAATCAGTTTGACAAAGAATGTAAAAGGATCTCTACAAAGAAAACTATAAAACGTTACTTCAGGAAATAAAAGAAGACCTGAGGAAATGGAGACACATTCCCTACTCATGGATCGGAAGGATTAACATTATCAAAATGGTAATACTCCCTAGAGCTTTATACAGATTCAATGTGGTCCCAATAAAGATACCCATGATGTTCTTCAAATAAATTGAACAAACACTCCTGAAATTTGTATGGAATAATAAACCCCCACAAATAGCTAAAGCAATCCTTGGGAAAAGAAGATGGGAGGTATCACTTTCCCCAACCTCAAGCTCTACTACAGAGCAGTTGTAATTAAGACAGTGTGGTATTGGTATAGAGACAGACCCGTAGACCTATGGAATAGAACTGAATATCCTGAAACACACTCTCAAATACAACCACTTAATCTTTGATAAAGGAGCAAAAAATATTAAGTGGAGCAAAGAAAGCCTCTTCAGCAAATGGTGCTGGGAAAACTGGGCATCTATGTGTAAAAAAAAATGAACCTAGACCTCCTTCTAACGCCATGCACAAAAGTCAGATCAAAATGGATTCTAGATCTCAACATCAGACATGAATCTATAAGGTACATCGAAGAAAACATAGGAGAAACGCTCTACGATATCGAAACTAAAAGTAACTTTAAAGATAACACACCACTGACCAAGCAAATGGAAGCAAAGATAAACAAATGGGATTATATAAAATTGAAAAGCTTCTGAGCCTCAAAAGAAACGTTGACCAAGATACAAAGACAATCCACAGAGTGGGAAAGGATATTCACCCAATACTCATCTGACAAGGGGTTAATATCCAGGATATATCAGGCACTGGTAGCACTTCACAAGAAAAAAACAGCCAACCCCATCAAAAAATGGGGGAGAAGAAATGAACAGAAGCTTCAAAAGAAGAAATTCGAATGGCCAAAAGGCATATGAAAAGGTGCTCTTCATCTTTATTCATCAGGGAGATGCAAATCAAAACAACAATGAGGTACCATCTCACACCACAGAGACTGGCACACATCCAAAACAGCAAGAACAACCGGTGCTGGCGTGGATGTCGGGAAAAAGGGACTCTGATCCACTGTTGGTGGGAGTGCCGACTGGTCCAGCCCTTTTGGAAAACAACATGGGCATTCCGCCGAAAACTAGATAATGAGCTCCCATTTGATCCAGCAATAGCACACCTGGGAATATACCCGAGAGACCCAAAAACACATAGCAGAAACACTATCTGTACTTCTTTATTCATCTCTGCGCTACTCACTATATTTGGAATCTGGAAACAACCTAAATGCCCGAGAAGAGAGGACTGGCTAAAGAAACTGTGGTTCATCTACACTATGGAATACTATGCAGCTGTCAGAAAAGACGAAATTATGAAATTTACCTGTAAATGGATGGTCATGGAGACTATCATGCTGAGTGAAATTAGTCAGAAGGAAAAGGACAGATATAGAATGACTGCATTCATTAATAGGATATAAAGAGATACCAGTGCTTTACTAAGTGTGGGAAATGGTAATGGCAGATTAAAATTCACCATTGAATATACACAAAGAGACCTAAGTGATAAACTCTAAATATCTGCAGGGCTAGCCACAATGTGTAAAAAAAGAGGGAGAGAGATGTAGAGATAGAGAGAGAAAGACAGAGAGAGAAAGAGCAGAAATGGGGATACCTGCTATTGAAGCAGCCTGGGGGTGGGGGAGGGGTTGGGGTACATTGGTGGTGGAAATGGGGCACTGGTGGAGGGATGGGTGCTGGAATACTGTATTGCCAAGAACCAATTATGAACACCTTTGTAATTGTATGTCTCACAGTGGTATAATAAAAAACTTTAAAAAAAAAAAAGAAAATAAAAGTAGCCACTTAATTCTTAAATCAAGGTCACAAAATGTTGTTGTGGGTTTGTCACTGCAGGGCAAGCTGGACACATAGCATATGACTTACTTCTTGAGCCATAGCCCCCTCCCCAGTCCTAAAATAAGTATAGTTTAAACATTGACTGTACCCTCCCTTCTAAAATAGCCATAATATTATGTAATCCCTTTCCCATTAAAGAAAAGTTTATGAATCTGATGAACTAGGATGGCACATGAGAATTTGCCATGTGCAACTATGAAATAAAAGTATGAGTTTTACCTACATTTAACCCAAGTCTATATCATAAATAATATTACAATTAATATTTTTGATTTTAAATAATTCATCCAGGCCAATGTTTGGAGTACTGTAACAGGACATCTCCCAAGAACAGTTACTTTGCCAGACACTGTTCTAAGTGCTTTACATGAACTATCACCTTAAGTGTACACATCTTGCAGAGGGAGATATAGGCATATGTTAAACAGTTTGCAAAAGAAAATTAGAATCAAGTCCAGCTCTAACACCAAAAAGCTGGATGAGAAGTCCCCAAACTTATTTGGCCGACAATCCCTTTTCAGGGAGAAAAAAAAATTATTCACCGATCCCCTGGAAATCTACCTTCTTTAAAAAAAAAAAAGAAAGAAAGAAACTGCCTCCCAAGGCAGTTTAACAAAGACTACTGCTACCCACCTCAATATTTCCAGAACCCCTTCTCCTCAACGAGGAGAGGGGTGGGAGAGTCAACCTTTGGGAAACAGCACACTAAACTGTAAATACACGTAGCTATTCAGGAAGAAGATCCATGTTAGAAGAGGTGGCATCGAATATGCTCTGTTCCAAGATGGCTGAACTTTAAACAAAAAAAAAATCTTCATCTTGAGGACAGTTGGGGGAAGCACACTGCAATCGGACCCGCTGACCGGCCCTGCGGCCTTCAAACCCTGCTCCCCCACCACAAGTGCGTTTGGGATAGCTCCACGCGACAGTTCTACCCAGAAACCCGGGAAGTTCAGAGAGAAAACCAGGGCAGCTGGGGGAAGCACGCGCTGCAGCTGGACCCGCCACCTGGCCTTGCAGCCTTCAAACCCCGCCCCACCCCACTTCAGGTCTCACACCTCAAATTTCAAAACCACGTGAACACTAGCGAATCTGCACGAAGAACCTACTCAACAAATAATCCACACAGAGGTACCCAGTAACATAGCATTCAACATTCCTTTCACGCCACAAAAACTCCATAAACAGCCTAAACATCCCTAACTATACATCATATCCACAGGAGAACACACAATTTGCAACCATCATGGTAGTAATGGTAAAGCAACGCAAAACTCCAACAAGCTCCGTTAGTGAAGTCACTAATCAAGTTGAGCCAAGTAATTACGATGAGCTATATAACCTTCCCGAGAACTGCATAAGGAATATATACATATTATGATAACAAAATCCAAGGTCAGGCAAAACATGGATCAGGAGGTCTTGTCAAAGGCAAAAATTACACAAACGTGTGGGAGTCAAACATTAGGTAAGACAGAAAAGGGAACATAGTACTAATAATTTTCTAAAGTGCTAATACCAAGCTAAAACTGAGCATTAAATACAGGCAAAAAGATACACATGATATAACCTCTAAATGGATGTATTGAAATCCACAATGTGTAAGAGATGGAGAGAGAAAGAGAGACAGAGAAAGAGAAAGAGATAATAAAGCTGCCATAGAGGCAGGCTGGGGACATTGGTGGTAGAAAATGGGCACTGGTGAAGGAATGGATGCTGGAACACTGTATGACCATAACCCAAATATGATATGCAATTTTATATCTCATGCTGCATAATAAAAATATTTTGCAGTACTCGGGAAACATATGAGATGCCAGGGATCAAAACTGGGTCGGCCGTGCAAGGCAAATGCCATACCTGCTGTACTATCGCTCCGGCCCCCTGGTGAGTATTTTTTCATGTGCCTTTTGTCCCCTTTGAGAAGCCCCTGTTCATTTCCTTTCCCCATTTTTGATAGGGTGTTTGAATTTTATGATGCTGATGTTTGTATTCCTCCCACCTGCTGCTTGAGGTGTTGCAGGTGTGGCTGTGCTGCCCGGCTGCGTACACCCAGGGTTCTGCCCCATGGGCCCTGGGTGGTGGATGGTTGATGGTCTGACATAGACAAACTGGGCCCCCTGGGATGAACCCAGAGCCACGGCAGAGCCTGGCAAGCTACCCGTGGTGCATTCGATATGCCAAAAACAGTAACAATAATGGACCTCATTCCCAATGAATAGAGACGTTACTGGTGCCCGCTCAAGCAAATCGATGATCAATGGGAAGACAAGTGATACAAGTGATTAAATAAAAAAAAAGCATGCATAAGGAACTCAAAGAAGCAATGGAACTCAAAGAGTCAATGAAATACAAGAGGAAATGACAGCAGAAATGGGTAAAATACAAATGAAAATACAAAAATAAAAACAGAAATGACAGATATTAAAAATGTGATAGGGGAAATGAAAAATTCACTAGATGGCCTCTACAACTTTCTTTTCTTCAGCAACTGCTGAAGAAAGAATTAGTGATCTCCAAGACGAGAGCAGCAACTCTCTAGACAACATCAGAAGATGGAAAAAAAACTCACAATTAATGAACAGACAACAAGAGATAATGGGAATGAAGTCAAAAGAAACAACATAAAGATCACTGGGGTTCCAGAGGGGCAGGAAGAAAATCCTGATGAAAAAGCAACTCCAAATGATGTCAAATCCATCATTGCTGAGAAGTTCCCGAATTAAAGATTGCTTGTTCCCAGACTCAGGAAGCTCGAAGGATACCAGCTAAAAGAAATCCAAATAAGAATACCCCCAAGACACATCCTAATTAGAATGACAAAATCCATAGATAGAGATAGAATACTGAAATCAGCAAGATCAAAGAAGGAAAAACACATACACAGGAGCATCCCTAAGATTTACAGCAGACTTCTCTGATGAAACACTACAAGCATGAAGACAAAGGTGGGATATTGTGAAAAGACTTAATGAAATGAAACCTTCACCAAGAATTCTCTACCCAGCTAGACTCACATTCAGATTTGAAGGAAAGATATACAACTTCATGGACAAGCAACAGCACAGGAACTTCATAGACTCAAACCAAATTTAAAAGGACTGAAGGAACTACTATAAGAAAAGACAAACCACAAAAGCACAACAACCTTATTCAGAAAGATGGCACAAAATCCCATGACAATAATCACTCTCAATATCAATGGCCTAAATGCACCAAGTAAGAGACACAGAGTGGCAAAATGGATTTTAAAAAAAAACTGAATCCAACATTCTGCTGCCTACAAGAAAAGAATCTGAACAATCAGAACAAACACAGGCTCAGAGTCAAAGACTGGAAAACATTCTCCAAGCAAACAACTCCTCCAAAAAGTCCGGGATGACCATACTAGTATCTAACAACATAGACTTCAGACTGAAAAAGGTCAGAATGGACAGTGAAGGCCATTTCTTAATAATTAAGGGATATGTATATCAGGAAGAAATCACACTCCTAAATATATACATACCCAACAAGGGGCCAGCAAAAATACTTAAAACAACTGCTAACAGACTTCAAAGAAGACATTGACAGTAACACAATTGTAGTTAGAGACTTCTACAATGCTCAATCAACTCTTAAGAGATTGACGAGACTGAAACTCACCAAGGAAATACTGACCCGAAGGAAGAATTGGAAAAAAAGAGAGCTGAAAGATGTATTTATAGGGCTTTTATCACAAAAAAGTCAAATACTCATTTTTCTCCAGCGCACATGGAACATTCTCCAAGATACATCACATGGTGAGCCATAAAACATACCTCAATAAAATAAAAAAGATAGAAATTGTGTTTACTATCTTTTCAGACCTAGATGCACTGAAAATGGAAGTTAACCACGCACAAAAACAGACAGTCAAGACAAACACCTGGAAACTGAACAGCTCACTGCTAAACAACCAATGGGTCATAGAAGAAATCAAACAGGAAATCCAAAGATTCTTGGAAACAAATGAAAATGAAGACACCAACTATCAGAACTTGTGGGACACATGAAAGCAGTGTTAAGAGGAAAGTTCATAGCTCTGCAAGCATTCATCAGGAAAGAAAGGGCCCACATAAATAACCTGACTTCACAGCTCAAAATGTTAGAAAAAGACCAAGAAAAGGAGCCCAACCCATGCAGAATAAAGGAAATAATAAAACTTTGAGAAGAAATCAATGAGCTGGAAACCCATAAACAATCCAAAAGATTAACGAAACCAAAAGGTGGTTCTTTGAAAAAGTAAACAAGATCAACAAACCACTTGAAAGACTAGTAAGGATAGGAAAAGAGAGAACCCAAATAATTAGAATCAAAAAGTGAAAAGAGGAACATCACAACAGAAACCACAGAAATCCAAAAGATCATCAGAAATTACTTTGAGAGTCTGTATGCCACGAAACATGAGAACTTGGAAGAAATGGATAAATTCTTGAAGTCCTATAACCATCCACGGTTGAAACAAGAAGACTTGCAATACCTGAATAAGCCTATCACCATCGAGGAAATTCAAACAGTAATTAAAAAGTCTGCCCAAACACAAAAGCCCAGGTTCAGAGGGATTCACTAGTGTATTCTTCCAAACCTTTAGGGAGGACTTCCTGAGTGTCCTTTTCAAGCTCTTCCAAGAAATGGAAGAAACAGAAACTCTCCCAAATAGCTTCTATGAGGCACATATCACCCTGATACCCAGAACTGGCAGAGACAACACAAAAAAAAGAAAACTACAGACCAATCTCCTTGATGGAACACATATGCTAAGATCTTCAATAAAATACTAGCAAACAAAATCCAAAGACTCATCAAAAAGATTATAGATCATGACCAAGTAGGATTGATCCAGGGAATGCAACGATGGATCAACATCTGCAAATCAATCAACATAATACATCATATCAATAAGAGAAAAAAATAAAAACCATATATCATATCAATAGACACAGAGAAAGCATTTGACAAGATCCAGCACCCGTTCATGATAAAAATCCTCCAGAAAATGGGAATTGAAGGAACCATCCTCAGTAAAGTCAAAACCATCTACCAAAAGCCCACAGCAAGCATCGTCCTCAATGGGTAAAAACTAAAAGCCTTCCCCCTAAGATTGGGGACAACACAAGGTTGCCCAACTCACCACTTCTATTCAACATAGTACTGGTAGAACTTGCCATAACAATCGGAGAAGAAAAGGACATTAAGGGCATCAAAAATAGGCCAGGAAGAAGTTAAGCTATCACTATTTGCAGATGACATGATATTATACCTAGAAAACCCTAAACTTGCAAACCAAAAGCTCCTAGAAAAAAAGATACCTATAGTAGAGGGCAGGGTACAAACTCAATTCCCAAAATTAGAGGCCTTCCTATATACAAAAAAAAGAAAAAAAGAGATATTAAGAAAACAATCCCATTCACAATTATGCCACAGAAAATCAAATACCTAGGTATTAGCTTAACAAAGAGTGTAAGGAACCTGTACAAAGAAAACTACAAAAAACTGCTTCAAGAAATAAAAGAGGACACGAGGAAATGGAAACACATTCCCTGCTCATGTATTGGGAGAATTAACATTGTAAAAATGGTACTACTCCCTAGAGCTTTATACAGATTCAATGCCATCCCTATATGGATACCCATTACATTCTTCAAAGAAATTGACCCAACATTCCTGAAATTTGTATAGAATAATAAACCCCAAGAATAGCTAAAGCAATCATTGCGAAAAAGAAGATGGGAGGCATCACCCTTCCCAACTTTAAACTGTACTACAAAGAGGTAGTAGTTAAAACAGCATGGTATTGGAATAAAAACAGAGCTGTGGACCTATGGAATAGAGTAGAGTACCTGACACCCAGCCTCAAATACATGATCATTTAATCTTTGATAAAGGAGCAAAAAATATGAAATGGAGCAAGGAAAGCCTTTTCAACAAGTGGTGCTGGGAAAACTAGGCAGCTACATATAAAAATATGAATTTGGACTTCCGTCGAATACCATACATAAAAATCAGATCAAAATGGATTAAAGATCTCAATATCAGACCTGAATCCATAAAGTATGTCAAAGAAAATATAGGAAAAACCCTCCACGACATTGAAGCTAAAGGCATCTTCAAAGATGAAACATCACTAACAAAGCAACTGGAAGCAAAGATAAACATACTGGACTACATGAAACTAAAAAGCTTCTGCACCTCAAGAGAAACAGTGACCAAGATACAAAGACAGCCCACAGAATAGGAAAGAATATTCACCCAATATCCATCTTATAAGGGGTTAATATCCAGGATATATCAGGCACTGGTAGAAATTAACAAGAAGAAAACAGCCAACCCCATCAAAAAATGGGGAGAAGAGATGAACCGAAACTATGACAAGGGGAAGAAATTCGAATGGTCAAAAGGCATATGAAAAAATGCTCACCATCATTAATCATCAGAGATGCAAATCAAAACAAGAATAAAATATCATCACCACAGAGACTGGCACATATCCAGAAGATCAAAAACAACAAGTGCTGGCAGGGAAGCGGGCAGAAAGGGGACTCTCATCCATTGTTGGTGGAAATGTCGACTGGTACAGCCTTTTGAAAAACAATATGGACATTTCTTCAAAGTCTAGAAATTGAGCTCCTGTTTTATCCAGCCATACCACCTCTGGGAATATACCCCTGGGAAGCCAAAAACACACAACAGAAACACCATCTGCACTTTTATTTTCATAGTAGCACTATTCACAATAGCAAGAATCTGGAAACAACCAGAAGTGCCCGAGAACTGATGACTGGATAAAGAAACTTTGGTACATCTACACAATGGAATACTATGCAGCTGTTAGGAAAAATGAATTTATGAAATTTGCCTGTAAATGGATGGACATGGAGAGGATCATGTTGAACGAAATTAGCTAGAAGGAGAGAGACAGATAGAGAATGACTGTATTTATTTGCATGACATAAATATATATCATACATATTTATATCATATACATATAAATATAACATGTATATTTATATCATATGTGTATATATTTACACATATAGTATATCAATATCCAAGGTCAGGCAAGACATGAATCAGGACGTCTTGTCAAAGGTGGAATCTACCACAAATGTGGGTGAGTCAGAGAAGAGAATAGTGTGCTAATAATCATCAAAAATGCTATACCTGCGGATGAGACTCGCCCATCACACTAGCCACCATTTTCGCTGTCCGGACGCTGGGAAACTGCCTCACGACCACATCAACAGAGCAAAACCGGTTCGAGCCCAGGTAGGCGGCTCCCAGAAGCGGGAATCACTGGGAATTCCTCAGATGGAGTCAGGGTTCGGCCATTCCCCTCTCCATTTTGTCGAGCCTGGTGGCCCCGCCCAGGAGCTGCCCGGGGGCCATCGGTCATAATATGAAGCGGCTGGGGAGGCTGGAGCTCGGCTCGCCCCAGGCCCAGCTGAAGAGGGACCCCCAGGAGGGCAGACGGGTTTTGGGAGGGGCCCGTCGCCTCTGGGGGGTCCCAGAAGCAGCCGGATGAGACTCGCCCATCACACTAGCCACCATTTTCGCTGTCTGGACGCTGGGAAACTGCCTCACGACCAGATCAACAGAGCAAAACCAGTTCGAGCCCAGTACGCGCGGCCACTTGCGGCCGTGCAGTCCATTAAAATAGTGGAAACAGTAATGTCCTTTAATGCATTGAATTCCACGAAGAGCAGGACAGTTTGGTGGGAGGGAGAGATAAAGAGGAGAGAAAGGACATACAGAACCCGCCAAGTAGTTGAGGTGTGGGAGGGGGAGGGAGGTGGGGACATTGGTGATGGGAGATGGGTTTGGGTGGAGGGATGGGTGTTGCAACACTGTAGAACCAAAACTCTACATGAGCAACTTTCAATTGTATGTCTAAAATGGTGTAACAATATTTGGGGGGAAATAATAAAATAAAATAAAATCGGAAAAAAAGAAATAAACAGATAAATAAAACTCGTGGCTCTGTAAAAAAAAATGCTATACCAGCCTACAACTGAACATGAATATAGGCAAAAAAGATATACATGATAACCTCTAAATGTATGTACTGCAATCCACAATGTGTGAGAGGGAAGAGAGGAGAGAAAGAGAGAGATGGAGAAAGGAAGAGAAAGAGAAAGGGAAAATATATAAAAATTTGCCATAGAGGCAGGCTAGGGGAGGGGGAGGGAATTTTGGTCATTGGTGGTGGGAAATAGGCACTGGTGGAGGGATGGGTGTTGGAACACTGTATGAACGAAACCCAGACATAAACATCTTTGTAATTCTATCTCATGTGGTACAATAAAATATTAAAAAACCCTCATATCATTAGAAAATATACAAAACATTAAAATACATTCTATAAGTGACATGTGCTTATGCTGAAATTTATGATATAAAGAATTGATTTTTCTCTGTTGTGACACCTATAAATATTACTCTAACTACCTGATCCACCTTCAATATCTAACTCGTCATACATAAGCATTTTCTTTATTTGGGAACAACACTGAGATGTTCTAAAACATTTTCTTATTCTATGCTCAGGGACCATTCCTGGCAGTGTTTGGGTGAGTATATATGTGATGCCTGATATTGAACCAGGGTTGGATGCATGCAAATATCTTACCTGCTATACTATCTATCTTTCTGGCCCAAGATAAGCACCTTTAACAGTCCATTATATATCTCTATTTTTCTACCTATAGGAAAACATATAATACACTTGACACTTGTATGTTATACAATTTAACTATATGTGTTACTCTGTGACTTTTTATACATAGTGCTCTAAGCATATCTTTATCAATATTAGAAGTCACTTTGTTATCTTCAATAAAGAACTATGAATGGAAATGTAAAAAAAAACCACCTATGTGCATTTCTTAAGTTTAAGAGCATTGTGCAATCTGCTAAGGGTATTCAAGGGTAAAAATATCATAGCTCTTTATCATAAGCACCTAAACTAGGAGTACAGCAAGTA
Organism: Cryptotis parvus; assembly: GCA_021461705.1. Lineage (NCBI taxonomy): Eukaryota > Metazoa > Chordata > Mammalia > Eulipotyphla > Soricidae > Cryptotis > Cryptotis parvus. The sequence goes on along the minus strand of JAJIBD010025962.1, from coordinate 47,908 downwards.
GGCTCAAAGCATAAGAAGTACAGCAGGGGGACCGGAGTGACAGTACAGCAGGTAGGGCATTTGCCTTGCAAGGGCGGCAGGTTCAATCCCAGGCATTCCATATGGTCTCTGAGCACCCACAGGAGAAACTCCTGAGTGCAGAGCCAAAAGTAACCCCTGAGAAGAGTATGAAAAGTATGAAAAGTAAATGTTATTTAAAAATAATGTCAGACACTGATGAAGAGATTGGTGTTGCAACACTGTACATCTTAAACGCAACTGTTGGATGACATGCTCTACTGAGCCTTAGGGCTCCTGCTACATTTAGCTTGTGCTAAGAGCTGCTCCCTGCCTTTAAGAATCTCCAGAGCAGACACAAAGGGAGCTTGGGTAGAATTGGATGGATTTCATAATTTTATACGGCATAAATATTCTTATTATGAATATTATGAATCTTGCTTGCTCCAGTTTAATACTCTTCCTATCCCCACGGGTCCCCGAGGGACATACATGTAGATATTCCAAGACTACTTGGCTACATTGGATCAACCATAATGTAATCAGTTCTCCTAGTTCAAAGACATGCCAGTGCACCTCCGGGCAAATTGACGTGTCTCTGATTCTAAAGGTATTGCCAACATGAATTATTCTGATGGATTTTGGATCTTAGTGGAATCTAGAGTCTGGAATCAGCTGGCTATATATTCATGGTAAGAAGTATTAATGGCATTCTCTACAAATTACATTCTGAACTATTTCTGGTTCAGAGATGCAGCCCCCCCCCACTCTGTTAGGGAGATCTTAGCTCAGGGAGTCATCTCTGGCATTTGTGAAGCTTGAGCCAAAAGGCCCTAAAGATCTGCATTTCAGTAGGGTCATTTACCTGGCTTCCTCTCTAGATAGCCCAGCCCATGATGGGCTGGACTGGAAGTTTTTTGGGGGGAGGGGGTGTTTATCTATAAATTCAACTAGGAGAAAGAAGAAAGGGCATTTTAGCCATTTTGGCTCCTTTTTTGCTCTCTGCCTCTCCTCCTTCTCTCCTTTGGGCCTTAGCACGTGGTAGTGGCCATCTTGGCTTAGGATTCTAAACCGACACATGGCCAGGGCCTAGCTAGGAACCTAAAGTCCGGGGTTTTCCTGTGACTGGATTGAGTAACAGAACCTGTGAGAGTAAAGCCTTTTTAAAACTGCGCTAGACTCCTAAGTTTTCATCCATTCTCCGTCGGCTTTAGAGGTAGAAGAGAACTCGTTTCCTGACATCTTTGGGGACCCCAGCGGCTCCTCGACACTCAACCATGAATAATTTTGTAATTCACGGTGATTCAATTTTTTGAAAACTTTGAAAAAGAACCAAGTCATAAAAAGAACTTAACATATAATAAACACTTCATAAAATTTAATATTAGTTATTACCAAACTGATTACATAGATGTGGTAATAACACAAGTAAATGGTGCTATAGAATTTTACAAGGAAAAAATCAGCCTCAGGAGGAATTCAGAGAACACAGAGCTCCACTCAGGGCTAGGGGAGCTCATACAGTATAAATTAGAATGCAGCATGTAACTGCACAAGAAAAGGAGCCAGGGAGGCGATTGGTCAACCCCTCCAACAAGTACCTTGAGCAAATACAAACAGTACCTCCATTAACAGCAGCCTGGAAGACAATATAAAGCTGAAGATGGGTGAAAAGTACATATAAAAAGAGTGCCAGGGAGATTGTCCAGTGGGCTGAGTGCATGCTTTGGCCCGCAGGGAGGCCCAAGTTTGACGCCTGGACCCACATGGTCCCCAGAGCACCACAAGGAGGGAGCCCTGGGCAACTCTGGGTAGGGCCCTCTCCACCCCTAAACAGAGAAACATGAAAGAAAACTGCAGTTACTTTAGAATATAACCAATTCAAACTGGCAATTGCAAGTAAAGCAACCCAGATAGGCTCAAGCTCAGGAACCATTTCAAAAGAGCTGAAATTATATAAAGCCTGCATGGTAGGTGGGGCCAAATTCATGAGGACTTTGAATGCCAGCCAAAGCATTCATCCATGATTCTGAGCAAGGACATAATTCCAGCAGTACCTCTCTTCAATAAAATTCATCTGCATTACATGCTGAATGAATCTGTACATGGGCAGTTATAAGGCCACTGCAGTGCTCTGCTGATCTGGCAGGAACTGGATCTCATTCATTTCTTTATACTCCCCACAAACATTAAGTGTTGGCTCTCAATAACACTGATTTTTGTTGGTGTGTGTGTGTGTGTGTGTGTGTGTGTGTATGTGGGGGGTGGTTTGGGTTTGGAAACAACACCTGGTGGTGCTTCAGGCTTTGGGGGTTTTTTTTCCCTGCTTTTTTGGATCATACCTGGCATTGCTCAGGGGGTTACTCCTGGCTGTGCACTCGGGAATTACTCCTGGAAGTGCTCAGGGGACCATATGGGGTTCCAGGATCGAACCAGATAGGTAGCACGCAAGGTAAATGCCCTCCCCGCTGTGCTGTCACTCCGGCCCCAGTGCTTCAGGGGTTCATTCTGGCTCTGCACTCGGGAATCACTCCTGGTGGGGGCAGGGGGAGGCAATCATAAGGGATGCTGAGGATTGAACCTGGGTCAGCCCAGTGCATGGCAAGCACCCTACCTCTTATATTATCTTTCCAGCCTTCTCAATAACTCTTTGAAGCCTCAATAAACAAAAGAGCCAAAAAGTTACAAAACCATCTTTAATTAAACAGGGAATAGTGGAACTAGGAAATATTGGAAAAATCTTTCAGAAATAGAAACAAGGATATTTTCTGTTAAAAGAAATGTAGCAAGAAGTCAGAATCAATAGGCTGCAAAACTGATAAATAATACATATATCATAACATTGCAGGTTTCCATGAGAATCAAATATACTTATGTTCATGAAAATAAAGACTGATTTTCTCTAGAATAAGAAGTAACCTGGGGCCAGAGAAATAGTACAGAGGATAGGACATGGGCCAGAGAAATATTATATAGGGTAGGACACTTGCCTTGCATGTGGCCCACTCAGGTCCGATTCCTGGCATGCCATATGGTCCCACAAGCCCACCAGGAGTGAGCCCTGAAATGCAGAACCAGGAACAAGGCCTTAATAAGCCCATAGCACCACAAAGTGTGGTCCAAACACCATGAAAAAAAAGAAGTTAGTTATCGTTGACACACAACTGTATTTGACTTTGGATATAGCTGGTCATTTTATGACATTCGTCTTCCTTTTTCCAAACATTATAAAACCACTAAAGGACTCGTCTCTACTCTTGTTAGGATGTATACTAAAGGCCTTTTGCTTTCCATTGCCATCATAATTTCTCACTCAGAAAAAAATATTACTGAGGCTATTTCAGCTATATGAGAACAAAATAAATGTAAATATAGAGAGAGAAGTATATATGCTTATTTAGCAATGAGTGTGAAATGTTTGCTGAAATGAACTGACTTAAAAACTCACTGAGATAATGCAATGGGTAGGATGCTTGTCCTGCATGCAGCTAACCAAGCTTTGATTCCTGACACCTCCCCACCCTCATACTGCCCCCAGAGCGCCACCATGAATGAGCTCTGAGTGCAGAATCAGGAGGAAGTACTGAAAACACTGGGTGGTGACCAAACACTAAGCAACTACAGCAAAGTTAAAAACCTCACAGAACTTATCAACATTTTCCAGGAAGCTTTATGCTTTCCTCTCCTAATTTGATATTTTTCTCCATTGTCATTAAATGTATATTGTGATTCATGATGAGGGCAATTAAAGAAGATGAAAAAGTGAAAAATCAAAATAACTACCAGTATGCGTCTGATCAGTGGTGTGCCAGTTAATGTTTAAAATTGGCTGTGGTCATGGGCCGGAGCAATAGCATAACGGTAAGGCATTTGCCTTGCACACGCCAACCTAGGTTCGATCCCCAACATCCCATATGGTCCCCCGAGCTCCAGAGTAATTCCTGAGCAAAGAGATAGTAACTCCTGAGTATTGCTGGGTGTGACCCAAAAAATAAAAAAAAAATTGGCTGTGGTCGGGTGGGAGGCCTGATTTTTCAATACCCACCAATATCCATAGTTTATTTAATTACTCCTACTATCACTATTTCAAGCTAATGACATGGTATCAACTGCTCTGAAATATTCCTGAAAATCTAACTTCACAAGCCAGTCTGAGTCAGCTCTAATGCATCACTGGATGCAATATTCGAATGAATGGCACATATGATTTCTAAATTCTAAATGATACTGCCCTCTATATTCCCACAGGAAAGTATGAAAGGCAAGATTAAGGCAGGGAAAATCCACATCCTACTCCTATTAGGTGTTTACTTCAAGTCACAGAGTAATCTTCTTTTAAAATGCGTGATATAATCTGTCCCAGAAATTCCTTTTCGTAGGCCAAGGTGACAGTCAAATTTTTTTTCACCACATATACAATGTTCAAGTACATATCTTCAATATATATATACATATACTTATCTAAAACTTCTATTAGCACTACTATATTAATAATATAATAGCATAAATTATAAAACAAAGAAAACCCTGCTGGCTAAATAGCAACCAAAAAAATGACATATAGCAGTGTGCAAAGGAATGTAAAACATAGAGCATAGAGCAAAATCCAAAGACAAAGAGATAAAGACTATGAGAGAAAATTTATAAGCTTAAACAGTCAATATCTACCTAATTAAACTTCTGGAAAGAGAATAACCACATCACCAAAAAGCAATCAATGAAGAAATTTTCCCTAGGTTAAAAAAGACTCAATTCTTTTTTTTTTTTTTTTTGCTTTTTTTGGGTCACACCCAGCAATGCTCAGAGGTTTCTCCTGGCTCTGCGCAGACTCAGGAATTACGCCTGGCGGTGCTCGGGGGACCATACGGGATGCCGGGATCAAACCCGGGCCCAGCTTGGGCCGGCCACGTGCAAGGCAAACGCCCTACCCGCTGGACTATCGCTCCTCAATTCTTAATATCGCTCAGTCAATTGCCAAATAGGAAAAACGTCTTAAAGCCAAAACTAGACATGCATTTATGATACCTTAACCTTAAAACAAATAAAGAAAAACCTAAAAGCCTTGAGGTTACTACAAAGGAAAATAAATCAGACATTTTGTTAGTTTGCTAAAGAAAATGAAATCTTTCAGATTTCTATAGGTAGCCAAACTATCAAAGACAAAGGCAAATTAAAACATTTTAGAAATTTCAAAAATAAGAAAGACTAACTTCTTGTATATGATAGCTTTCAACTTCTACTAGAAAAAAAAATCACAAAAGCCCAAGATTTATTTCAACGAGTAAAAATTAAGCTGTTGGCAGGATCACAAAATTTTGGAGGTTGAGGGGAAGAACCGATTTCCCACCTCTTATCTTACTGTTTCTACAGGTTTCCAGAATTTTTTGTTTTGTGTGGGGGGCCATAACCAGCTGTGCCAGAACTTACTCTTGGCTTTGTACTCAGGGATCACTTACGGTCAGCTCAGGAAACCACTTGGAGCTCTGGGGAATAGAACCTAGGTCAGCTCCACACAAGGTAAGCGCCTTACCTGCTGCACTACCTCTCTGGCCCTGGCTTCATGAGTTCCCTTTTTTGTCATTGATTTTTGGCACTGCAAACAGCAGTACTCAGGGCTTACTCCTGACTCGGTGCTCAGGTGCTCACATGGAGAAAACAGGATTGAAACTGAGTTGACTGTGTGCAAGGCCTAGTGCCCTACTTGCTGTACTATCTCTTTAGCCCTTCCTGAATTTAACCAGCCTTCCCTTTCTACCACCATCATTACTATTATATGGTCATTATAATATTACTAAATTAATGATTACCATAGTAATCAACACTCATAGCAGCATCTTTAGTTACTTAAACAAATTCAATTATTCAATGCTCATCTGCCCAACTGTTCAATTGCCTAACAATAGTTTCTGGCAGAGTAAATAAAAACATAAATGTGCTTTTTTGTCATTACCTTAAGAAAATCTTAGTAAATTAATATTTCTATTAAAAAGGAAATACCTACCGAATCATTCGCTGCAAGTGCAAGTGCAAGATTTACTAAAAGAAACAGAAAAGGTAAGTTACATTTTTAGTAAGTTTACTGATACTGAAACTCATATTGCCTTTTAATATTTTCACTGTAATTACAAAAGAATATCTCCCTCACTTATATTTTTAAAACATGAACAAAATATAGGAAGTACAAAATAAAAAAAAAATATTCCAATATAAGCAAGATATCAACCCCCAATTAATCTTTTTAAAAATTCAACTATCCTCTGGTGGTGGGATTGTTGCTGAAATATTATATGCCTAAAGCTCAAACATCAATAGTTTTATAAATCACTATTTTTTAATAAAAAATAATCCAGCTATGTGTTACAGCTTTATTCAAATAATCTACTTAAGCACAACGTTAATAAACAAACAAGTTTAGCATAAAATATATCAACCTTTTAATATATTAAGATGGTTATGATCCTACTGCATGTTTGAAATAAATGCTGAAATGCTCGCTCAGCAATATATATACTAAAAATAAATACTAGTAAAACAGGAATTCCAAATATCTAATTTACAAATTTTCCATATATGAAACCACAGAACAAGGAGACAAGAGAAGAAAAGATCAAAGCAAAGGTAGTAAAATTTCCAAAAGAGTTTATGCAATGAATTTCAAAAATATAAAGGAAGAAAATACGCCCAGGTACATTTTTAGCTCAGCAATAGATACACGCTACATCTGAAATAAAAGGTATAAAAGTAACACATTTCCAAGACTGATAGACCTTCATACTGTGGATCACATTTTATAGAACATTATAAGTGATATCTAGATTATTTTCTTTAAAGTAGTAAAAACAAATAAATAAAAAATCTTTCAAGGAGGACCTGGTTTATGTCTCAGATCCACAACCTTCCACTGCAATCTTTTTTTCTTGAGGGAAAAGGAGAGGAGGGAGTGTCAGGGCCCCGTCCGGCAGTGTCCAGCTGCTACTACGCCATTAAGTGGCCATGGGCTGGTCTCGCCTGGTGGTGCAAGGGGAACCATATGCAGTGCTGGGAATTGTACTGGGGTCAACACCCCTGTACCACCCCCCTAGTCCTTGAAAAAATGCTTGAGTACTAGTAACACAGAGTGAGTACAGGGATAAGGTGTTTGCCTTGTAAGGGCTAACCAGGTTCAATTCCATGGCACCACATATGGTCCCCCAATCTCGGCCAAGAATGCTCCCTGAGCATAGCCAGGAGTGAGCCCTGAGCACCACTGAGTGTGCTCAAACTTATTTTAAAAATTGATAAAATAAACCCACAATTTTAACGTGACTAAGTTTGTAGTCTCCTATATAAAATAAAGAAAATACCTATTTTGTAACTGCTGTGATAATTAAATGCTTTTGTATACTACCTAGCCTAAGCATAGTATTTTGATAAATAAAATTTTGTGATTATAAATAATTATGGATTTCAGGTATAAACATAATGCAGCTATTAAGCAGAAAGTTTTTTGAAATAATTCATTTTAAAGTAATTCATTTTAGACTTTAAACCAAAAAAACTGGAGATCTGATGGGAAACCTGACCACCTTTTCCTCAAGGAGTGAAGGCGTCAAAAGACCAGATCACGTATCAACATTTATTTAACTCCAAAACCCAAGCTCCTATTAGCAGCTACTGATACAAGGCTTAACTAGCTATTAGAAACTTCATAAGCACCAGCTTTTTGAAAATGAAACAACCATCTTAACACAGTGCAAACAACAGTTGGCTTAAATTCCGAACCAAGATCTGAATTAATATTCTTAATACCTGCAGTAGTAGACTTTCCAACTCCACCCTTTCCAGAAGCCACAACTATAACTTGCTTAACGCCTTCTATTGGTTTCTGCTTTGGAAGTCCTCGGGACATGATTTGTGTTCTTCGCTTTAGGGTCTCACCCTCAGGGCCAGATAACTTTAAAAAAAAAAAGTTTTAAAATAAGCCACCTCTAGAATCATGCTGTACAGGAAAATCATTTTCGAGTTTATAATTACGAGGGTTTTATTTCTAAACTAGTTATATCCACTAGTTAGGGCACCAGCGTTATTTACCAACCAACTGCTATTCATCACAATTGCTGAAACACTGCTCTAAGTTGGAATTTCCCAGCCAGGATAATAAACTGGCCTTAAAAATAAAGAATAAGCTGCCTGTTTATGAAATTTAATTTTCCACATGGTTCCTTTTGATCTACAGTCTAGATAAACCAACACTGACAGAGTAAACGGTGTAAGTCATCTAACCATGTTCTAAGCGTATGTTCCAAAGACATCAGATTAGCTGGGGTCCCAGGAACCGCCGAATAGGTGGACAGACAGGAGAGGCTAAAGTCCTAGGCCAGGGGTGGGTCAGTGGACGCCTGAGCACCAGCGAGCACCTGCGGCCTCACCGCGACAGCATTAGCTCCGCCCGCCTCCCCTGCCCAGCAGCACCACGGACCTGGCGCCCACAGACCAACATTCGACTTCTCCCAAGAGCAGCAGAGGCACCGCAACCACCCCGAAGAAACATCCCACCCAAAAGCAACACATGCTTCCAAGACCCCATGGCGTAGAACGCTGCCCGGCGCCGGGTCCGGAAATCAAACGGACGCAGGGTGATGACGTCACGTAACAACGCTCCGCATCCTCTCCCTAGCAACTAGCTTCTGTTTCCCCCGTGGCTTATAGTTCAACCTGCCGCGCTTTCCTGTGTGGCCAAGAATAAAACATTTTACAGCGTTTTACTAGATGTTTAGGTAGGAAGTCCTTACTAGTATCCTCTTATTGCTAGGAAGAAAACTACTAATGAAGACTAGAAAATTTAGAGGCTTGCCCTGAATGAGAAGTAGGAAAACAGTGAAAAGGATTCCAGGCTTTCTCACAGTGCAGGCTGCTGCACAAACTGCTGCTGATAAGAATTTTATCTTTCTTTGTATGCTCTACATAATAGTCTATTTCTGTTGGTAATTACGACCTGAGTTGATATCAATTCACTGGAGGAAATGTTGTTGGTGTGTTTCGCTATGGCTGAAAAAACTTTTCAGCTAACCCTGAAGGTAGAGTAATGAAGTAAGTTTCACATAGGGATTTCAGTGAAATATTAAGGGAGGTAATGGAATTTACCTTGGTAAATAGTTTGAGTAAGTAAGTGGAATTTACCTTGGTGGAAGGTAAGAACCATTCTTAACTTCAAAACAGATGAAAGAGTGAAAGATAGCGCTCTTATAAAGAAAGTTTGAAAGCTGAGGCAGGACCCAGGGAAGGATCTTGTGGGCTGTAGGGTCGTTTTCTTTCTCATATTCCCCATATACTTTTTAAAAACTTATTTCAATTTCTTTTTTGTGTTTCTTTGGGGGTAGGGGTGTCACACCAGGCTCTGTGCTCAGGGCTCACTCCTCCTGGCGGTTCTCTGGCACCATATGCCATTCCAGGAATCACACCCAGTTGGCTATGTGCAAGGCAAATGCCTTTTTCCGTTGCACTATCTCTGCAGCGACTCTGATTTTAGTTTTCATTTGGTTCTGTCTATGTAGACTTTGCTGTGTAATTATTCTATTGATACTTCCTCTAATCTGGTATTTACTTATCCTTAATATATACATGAGGGATGGGTGCTGGAACACTGTATGACTGATAGCCAGCCATTAATTTCTTTGTAACTGTATATCTCACAGTGGTATAATAACATAATTTTTAAAAGCAATATAGTCTGATTGCTATCATAAGACTATAGTATATATTGACTATAAAACGATATACTGCAAAACCAGACAAGGGACAGACCAGACCCACAGCTGTGTGGGCATCCCATGTGGAATAGCCCATGGAGTTTCAGAGAACAGTAAATGACTCAGCTCCTGGCCGAGTCCAATCTAGCTCCTAGGATTAGCAGACATGTGCGGGAGGCTGTTCTGGCCAGATTTGGAGTGAAGATTTGGGCTCCTCCACCTCCGTGTCAGCAGGTGTGGTGTCTCGCAGTCTCCACAACCAGTTAAGCCAAACAAAGAGCAGACCAGATCCACAGCTGTGCTGGCTCAAGAGGCTTACATAATAATGAAGGTTAGAACTAGGTCCTTCCCAGGATCTTTCACATTTGTGCACTGTAATGATCACTGTAGTTGCAACAAACTGGGGAGGTTGATGGGGAATGAGAAATTTTAATGTCACACTAGAAACTCACGAATATACACATAGAGACTCGCATCATAAAGTGTTAACTATCTGTAGTGCAAGTCACAAAGTGTAAGAGAAGAGAGAGAGAAATACAAAGACAAACAGAGATAGAGAGAAAGAGAGAAAGAAAAGGTGTTTGCTATAGGGGCAGTTTGGGGTTGGATGGGAGGAAGTGTTGAGACATTGGTGGTGGGAATGGGGCACTGGTGGAGGGCTGGGTGCTGGAACACTATATAACAGAGAGCCAATTCTGAACATCCTTGTAATTGTATATCTCATGGCGTATAATAAAAATTTTTAAAACAATATACTAAATATTGCTTCTCATTTTCATTTGTAAAGTGATAACTAGATAAGTACATACTTTTATCATCAGTAATACAAAATACACATCTATCACATTAGCAATATGAACTACTTGATGCTAATGAAGAGAAATTTCTAAAGGAAATCGGTATTTGAGACTTTCATTGTCAAAGATCTATTTCAAAGGCTAAAAGTTATAAAATATATACATGAAACATAGATTAAAGTGGGCCTTCTGCATGCAAAGTATATGCTCTATCCCAATGAGTCTCCAGAGCACCCCCAAAAAAATATCTGAGCAACTTCTTACATGCCAAACACTGCAATAATCTTAGAGTACTCAATATAGAAGAGACAAACTCTTTCATGCTAGGACTTTACAATATGGTACAAGAGACAAAATAAGTTATCAAATAATTACAATATGGTATGACAAATTCTACTTCCCGCAACGGGAGAAAAGGCTGCAAAGTTTAAGAAGAGAACTCCCAGAACGACCACCAACTGGGGAACTCTTTGGCACCATTGCGGCAACATGGGAAGATACCATCATTGATGACATCGATGAAGAATACAACCGACTGCTTCAGCACCTCCATGATTGTGCGAAGAATGCCGAGAGAGAGAAAAACACAAAAGGACACTTGTCTTCAGAAACTCTCGAGCTCATTCGCCAACGTGGCAAGGCGCGAGCCTCAGGAGACCAAATGCTAACGTCCAAGCTTGCTAAACAGTGCAGAGAAGCGATAAAAGCAGACCTCAAAGACAGAAGAGCAGAAATACTGGAAGATGCAGCAGAAGCCGGGAAAAGTATTCGCACTGCCCGCCTGTCCTTCGCCAACTATAAGACCAAGATGACTGCCCTCCGACGCCCTGATGGATCTATCACATCTTCCAGAAAGGCAATGGAGAAGATTATCCAGGACTTCTACTCAAATCTTTTTGATAGCCACATCCACCTGCCCACATACCAAATTCCACAGGATGGATACGTCATTCCCAACGTTCTCCCTTCTGAAATAAGACATGCCATCTCATCGGTAAAGAAGGGAACAGCACCAGGCCCAGACAAAGTCAGACCCGAACATCTGAAGAATCTGCCATCGGTGCTCATCAATACACTAGCTCGGCTCTTCACACGCTACCTGTCCGAATGCAAGGTGCCCTCCCAATGGAAAACCAGCAGGACAGTTCTACTGTTCAAGAAGGGAGACATTCATGACATCGGCAACTATCGCCCCATCTGCCTGTTGTCTGTCATCTACAAGCTGTTTACACGAGTCATCCTGAACAGGATTAGCAGAACACTAGATGAAGGTCAACCATGCGAGCAAGCAGGTTTCCGGAAAGGATTCAGCACAATCGACCATATCCACACAGTAACCAAGCTCATTGAGGTTTGTAGGGAGTACAAGATGCCGCTCTGTCTCACGTTCATTGATTTACAGAAAGCCTTTGATTCTGTGGAAACTGAAGCAGTCATCGAAGCCCTAGTCAAACAGGGTGTTCAAACCCAATACATCAAGATCCTTCGTGAGCTGTATTATGGATTCACCACCAGGATCTCACCATTCTACAAAGAAGTGATCATTGATGTCAAAAGAGGGGTTCGACAGGGTGATACCATCTCACCAAAACTCTTCAGTGCCACCCTCGAGAACATCATGAGACAATTAGAATGGGAAGGAATGGGAGTGAAGATAGATGGTCGGCAACTACACCACCTCCCGCTGATGACATCGTTCTAATAACACCAAACATTAGCCAAGCGGCACAAATGCTGGCTGACTTTGACCGAGAATGTGGAAAGGTAGGTCTACAGCTGAATCTGAAGAAAACTATGTTCATGAGAAATGAACTAGTTCCAGAGGCCCCATTCTCTCTCAATGGAACAAACATCTCTGAATGCAGCAGTTATGTGTACCTAGGTCGAGAAGTCAACATGATGAATGACCTAAAACCTGAGCTGCGCAGGAGGAAGAGAGTGGCATGGAATGCCTTCAAAGGCATCGAAGAAATAGCTAAAAGGACAAAGAACCTCCGGCTCCAGGCACATCTCTTTGACTCCACCGTTCTCCCTGCATTAACATACGCCTCAGAGACCTGGGCCCTACGAAAGCAGGATGAGAATGCTATTCGGGTCTCCCCAGAGAGGCATCGAAAGAGCTATGCTTGGAATATCACGTCTCACTCAAGTGAGAGAAGGAATCGGAGTTCTGACCTCCGTCGCTATTCCAGAATCAGGGACGCTGTCTCGTTTGCCAAGGCATCGAAAATCAGATGGGCTGGACATGTAATGCGATTTGGAGACAACCGCTGGACTAGAGCCGTTACCGGCTGGATCCCACGGGATGTCAAAAGATCACGTGGCCGCCCACCTACAAGATGGTCAGACTTCCTTGTTAAGACCCTGAAGGAACGGTTTGAGGCTCTTCATATTCCTGAATCAACCAGATGCCATTGGGCTACATTGGCACGTGATAGGGTCCAATGGAAATGTTACTGGCGCCCGCTCGAGCAAATCGATGAGTAACGGGATTCAAGTGATTCAAGTGATTCAAGTGATGACAAATATGGAGATAAAGCACTGAGTGATACAGAAGGGGAAAACTGGCATGCAATTAAATCTAGATTAGGTAACCTCAATGCTGAATCATGCAAAACGATATTCTGTAGAGTATATGTGGGAGAAGACCTGTGGAATTGTTGTGCAGAGGTGTAAAAAATTATGAGCTTCAAATTGAGTGGCAAATAGATCAAGAGTAAGTACAGAACTCAAATAAATAAGGAAGCAGACTGATCAAAATAAAGGTTGCCAAGATCTTGAGAGGGAATTACATATCTTTTAAAGGAATTTGGGTTTATCCTGAGGGGAGTAGAGAAGAAAAGTAACATGGTCAGACTTGTATTTTAGAAATAACTATTATAATAATGAAAAAAAGTTGGGTTGGAGCGGTAAAAGTCTGGCATTGAGTCAGGTTAATATTGATCCAAGAGAGCTATTGAAAGCTTGACTTCATATATGGATTTGTCATTGTTATATATATACAAAAACTATTTCAAGGGTCACTGAAGGTTGGGTTTTAAATGATGTATGTAGATTGTCTACCACATTGTGCACATTCTTTTTGCTTTTTTGGGTCACAACCGGAAATGCTCAGGGCTACTCCTGGCTCTTTGCTCAGGAATTACTCCTGGTGGTGCTTGGGGACCATATGGGATGCTGGGGATCGAACCTGGGTCGGCCACATGCAAGGCAAATGACCTCCCTGCTGTGCTATCACTCCAGCCCTTGTACATATATTTAAGGAAATATTATTTATTGTGATAATTATTGTATAGAGGTTTGTTACATGGAAAACTAGATGATTATTGTGTTGATTGTTATGTAGAGGTTTATGATGTGGAGAACGAGAGGATTATTGTGATGACTTGTGTAGAGGTTGTTGACATGGAGAACTCAAGATACCGACATTGTCTGAGAGAGGGGGAATGAAACCACTAGGTTAGATGGAAAGAATCATTTAATTTAGCTTTTATCAGATAAAACCATTGGAGAATAGTAGAGATGTTCATTATTTCTTCATGTTCTTCAGTTACCTCTGTTTGGAGGTATGCTTCTTATATTTATCTTGTGACTGTGAGAAGCATAATGTGAAAGCCACAATACAAAAAGCCAACTGACAAGGAAAAAAAAGTCATGCAGAAAGAGAAGATTGTAGAATATATATTTAAGCTGCTATGCCAGACTAGCTTGTATCTCTTGACCTCTTGTTTTGTAAGATCATTCATTTTTCAAACTAGCACTGTTTGAGATTTCATTTTTTGAAGTGAATATAAACTGTTCCTGATACTACAGTTCCTAAGACGTAACTTCACATTATGGGATTACCTTATTCCCCTTTTTTTAAGACTGAGCCCCAGTGAGGAACTTTCAATCTGAAGATTCCCAAATAAAACGGAGGGAATAGTTCAACAAATAAATCCAATGCCTCCTTTCCCAGATGAGACTCAGAGCAGTGAAAAACCACAGAATAAAAATGATTACATGTGGTGTTTAAGGTAGAATCTCAAGCAATTTCACAAGGTTTACTCCCTGCAAAGGGCCTCAGAAATGCCAAAGAATGAGAAAGTTGGTCTTGAAGAGATTTTAAGTCAAATACAGTAAAATAATTAACATGGTTATGTACATTGCATCTCAACATATATTGACTACATAGAATATATAATTATAGATTATACACAATTACATCAATTTAAAACTTCAAGATTAAATTTACCTCACCATATGGACATCTACCAAACACATTAGTAGAATCTGGATATAATAAGAGTAAGGTGGGTCAGAGCAATAATACAGTGGGTAGGGCATTTGCCTTGCACACAGCTGACCCAGGCTTGATCCCTGGAAGCCCATGTGCTCGAGCACTTCTAGTGATGATTCCTGAGTGCAGATACAGGAGCAACCCCTGAGCACCACAGGGTGTAACCCCCAGAAGTAAAAAAAAAATACGTTTTATCACCATTAGAGAAATTTACAAATAGAACAAGATTCTTCTTAATGTCTCCAAATGTGTATAGGGGTAATGTTTTGAATGAATTTCCTAATTGAAATATTTTTATCTGCTATATTATAGTATACCTCCCCAAAAAATCTTCTTTAGATGTCCAGGGACCACGAAAAGTTCAAATTCCTACAAACATGAGAAGCCAATGTCACTTTCTCCCATAAGCCTCAGACTCCTTCTGTGCTGGCTGAGAACAGGTTTCTCCTTGTTCATCTCACTAATGAAGAACAGGGTGTTGTGGACAGTTTCCTGTCTTTGATGAATGTACTAAATAAAGTTCAGATACTAGGGCCAGTCCCATTAACTTTAAGATTATTGTCCCCAAATGAAACTTAATTTATCCTGTTCACAGTACTTATTTAAATGAAAACTTGAGCCTTCCTCCCATTGTCCAAGTGAAGACCCCTTTCAATCAACCGACTCTGCCCCACAATGTGACTTGTTTCCAAACCTCTCTGCTTATGACTACTTGAAATTGTCTCTTACCTGCATCTAAGATAAACTTTCATGTTAAGATACAGAATAGTTTTGTTTAACTGCACAGCTTTCAGTGAGCCACTCCCTCTGCAAGAAGTCTGCTCAAGGAGGTTAAGATTTCTTTTTTTTCTTTTTTGGGGGCTGTCACACCCGGCAATGCTCAGGGGTCACTCCTGGCTCTGCACTCAGGAATCACTCTGGCGGTGCTCGGGGACCATATGGAATGCCGGGGATCGAACCCAGGCCGGCATGGGCCGGCCGCGTGCAAGGCAAATGCCCTACCCACTGGACTGTCGCCTCCCGCCCAAGGAGGTTAAGATTTCTTTCTGTTCTTCCAATTTAAGCCTCCCTGCAAGCTCAGTACCTGAGCTCACATTAACGAGATCTGCCAATGAATCTACACACACCAATAAGATTGCCAAGAAAGAAAGAAAGAAAGAAAGAAAAGAAAGAAAGAAAGAAAGAAAGAAAGAAAAGAAAGAAAGAAAGAAAGAAAGAAAGAAAGAAAGAAAGAAAGAAAGAAAAGAAAGAAAGAAAGAAAGAAAGAAAGAAAGAAAGAAAGAAAGAAAGAAAGAAAGAAAGAAAGAAAGAAAGAAAGAAAGAAAGAAAGAAAGAAAGAAAGAAGAAAGAAAGAGAGAGAGAAAAAAAACCAATGTTGGTGTGAGGGGGGGGGAGGAAGAACCTTCATGCCTTCATCCACTGCTAGTGGGAATATCAACTGGTTCAACCTTTTTGGAAAACAATTTTTTTTAATTCTAAAACTTGAGCTTCCAGATGACCCAGCAACTTCACTTCTGGGCATCTATCCCAAGGGCCCAAACAATCTATTCAGAAAAGACATTTGCAATCTTATGTTCATTGTAGCACGTCTCACAGTAGTCGGATCAGGAAACAATTCAAGTGTCCAAGAATAGATGACAGGAATAAGAATCAGCGGTACATATACACAATGGAATATTTCTCAGTATAGAAAACACAAAAATCATGCAATATGATACTATTGGTTGGAACTGTAGGAAATCATACTGAGTGAAGTCAGTAGAAGGAGAGAGACAGACACAGAATGAACTCTCATATAGAGAATATCAAGAAACCTCATGGGAATAACAAATGGTCCAAGAAAACAGAACCTGAGAATTGGGTTACAGACCTGGGTTTATCAAGGGTGGGGCCCCTGATACAGTGGTGGAAGCAATCAGACACTCTGGTGCACAGTGCAATGTAGGAACATTGTATGCAAGAAAACCCTATCATTAACAGTATTATAAATCATGGTGTTTCACACCAATTAAAAATAAAACAAACGAATATGCATAGGCTCAGATACATGGCTGAGAATATGCCTCCAGTTGACTGAAAATACACCTCTAAAAAGAGACAGGATGGGTTTGTAAATGCCAATACCCAATACTGGGCAAACCATGGATATTTGACATTTGAATTTCTGATTTATAAGATTGAGTTGAATCCTTGGGCAAAGGTCACAGGCTCACATTATAGCTAAAATATAGTCTCCCTTTATTATTTAAAGCTTCAAAGAATATTGTATTCTGAAACAGAAACTGCACAATCAGAATTTAGAGGGAAAAAAAATCACCCAAGGTAAATCCATGCTATATATAAGGCCTTTTTTTTTATTTCATTTTCCAACTACAAAACCTGTATTCTTTCAGTCATGTTCTTCCTACCCTTTGTTTCTATTCTAAATAATAGATAACATGTTTCTACAAGATTTTGCTAAAACTTCACTTTATTCTGTATTTAGAATTTTGCCTCACACTTTGAAAAACACACCAAGGACAATGACAAAGTAGAATCCCATCAAGATATCACACCTTCACTTCAGATGGGCTGGACATGTAATGCGATTTGGAGACAACCGCTGGACTAGAGCTGTTACCGACTGGATCCCACGGGATGTCAAAAGATCACGTGGCCGCCCACCTACAAGATGGTCAGACTTCCTTGTCAAGACCCTGAAGGAACGGTTGAGGCTCTTCATATTCCTGAATCAACCATATGCCATTGGGCTACATTGGCATGTGATAGGGTCCAATGGAAATGTTACTGGTGCCCGCTCGAGCAAATCGATGAATAACGGATTCAAGTGATCAAGTGAAGTGAAGTGAACTTATTGTGACATAATTGGCAATTTCGTTTGTCAATATTGCAGGAAGATAGTTTGTCCTGTTCATTTAAATATGAGGAAATCCTACCAGATCAGACTCATCTCTCAAAATACAATCTGTATTCTGTATTTAGAGCAATAACAGGCAACAAGCATTAAGTATTACAAAACTAATTTGCTCGAAGATATTTTGACAAACTTTAAAGATACAGGTGTATCTCTGGCTTCCTGCTCATAGCTCTTAAGGGACGTGAAGTGCTTTAACTCATCCCAACCAACCTCACAGGCAGGACTTGGATATTTTCCACAGTACCTTCTTCTAAGACTTAAAAATAAAAAATAGGGGCCGGAGAGATAGCACAGCGGGTAGGGCATTTGCCTTGCACAGGCCGATCTGAGTTCGATCCCCAGCATCCTATATGGTCCACTGAGCTCCGCCAGGAGTAATTCCTGAGAGAAGAGCCATGAGAAACTCCTGATGGTCACCAGATGTGATCCTAAAAAAGTAAATAAATAAAAAATAAAATAAAATATAATAAAATGGGATTTTCCTAACCACTATCTTCACTCTGTATCCCACAATCAGAACACTACCAGCCTAGAAGTGAGCATTGAATACAGGCAAAAAGATACTCATGATAACTTCTAAGTGTATGCACTACAATCCACAATATGCAAGAGAAGGAAGAGAGAGAGATAGAGATAAGAGAGATAAAGAACCTGCATAGAGACAGCAGGCTAGGGGAGGGGGAGGGAATTGGGGACATGGTGGTGGGAAATGGGCACTGGTGGAGGGATGGGTGCTGGAACACTGTAAGACCGAAAACCAAACATGAACTTCTTTGTAATTGTATATCTCACAGTGGTATAATTAAATAAATGAATGAATGAATGAATTGATAAATGAGCAAATAAAAATAAAGTGGTTATCACTAATAAGCTTGGAATATCATGCCTCACTGAAATGAGAGAAGGAATCCAGAGTTCCGACATCCATCTATGTTCCATAGTCAGGAACGCTGTCTTGTTTGCCAAGGTATTGAAAATCAGATAGGCTGGACCTGTAATGCGATTTGGAGACAATCACTGGACTAGAGCCGTTACTGACTGGATCCCACGGGACATCAAAAGTTCACATGGCCGCCCACCTACTAGATGGTCAGGCTTCTTCATCAAGACCCTGAATAAACAGTTTGAGGCTCTTCATATTCCTGAAGCAACCAGATGCCATTGGGCTACACTGGCATGTGATAGGGTCAAATGGAAATGTTACTGGCGCCCGCTCAAGCAAATCGATAAACAACGAGATGTCAAGTGATCAAGTGATCACTAAACTCTCTCATGTTAGGCTTTTCTATCTTGCTAAGTCTTCAAATCAGAAAAAAAACAGTTTTTTTGCATAGAAAATTCTTATCCTAAATAATATAATTCATAATCTAATAATCTAAAGAATCTAATAATGTTTCAAAGGAAGGAGCACAGAGACATAATGAACAAGCTGAGAATATGAACCCCTGGTACTACGTGATCTCCTGTGCAGCCTAGAGCAACCCTTCCCCGCAGCAGAGTCAAAAGTAATCTCCAAACATTGGAGGGTGTGACCAGCACTCCCTCAAAAAAATAAAAACACTAAGAGCTGCAACGAACATAAATGTGCAAACAACGGTTAGTCCAGTGAGAGGCTTAGCACGCACGGCACCCCGGGGGGGGTGAATGGGTTCTGGTCCTGACCTGCCTATAGCCCCATGTGCCAGGAAAACCTCCATGATCCACAATGCCAAGGCCATTTTCAAGGCCGGACTTCAATGCTCCTTAGAGCTCCACCCATGAGAACAGACAATTTCAAACAAAGATATGTGGGGAGTTAGGACTACAAATCTCCAGGCCTGCTTGGAGCTGGGGATGAGCCTTCCCACACCCCCTCCAGAATGCCCTGTGGTTATGCTCACTAACAAAGGCTCATGAGCTTTTGCTGATCCACAAAAGCTCATGAGCAGCAGAGATGCTTCCGTTAGTCCCACCACCGCATCAGAGATCTCAAAAATCTAACAAACTGACGTGCCAGATACCACACCATGTCTGACGGGCACTCATTCACAAACGTGTAGGCACAATGTCTATCCCCTAAGAACAAATCAGTAATTTCTTACACAGTGGGTTCAAATGGCCCTATGGATCCACTGTGAGTCTTAATAATCTTCATTGACTTTCCTCTAAGAATGCAGTTGGCCACCGTATCTAGCAAATCAGATACAACATGCAAAATAAAGTAGATTATGCTTGGGATAGGCTCAAATAATGGTTGCAAATTTTTGAAATAATGTTATCCATAGCTGCAGAATTGGTGGATTTGGGTTTGAGTAGTAGAAACCCACTTTGTTCTATAAATTCAGTAAAGGAATGCAAACACGCAGATGGGCCAAATTTGCATGTAACAACCAGAAAATAGTTATAACTATATCAATACCATTACCATATATGTGCTGTATCACTGTATCACTGTGTTCCCATTGTTCATCAATTTGCTCCAGTGGGCACTAGTAACATCTCCATTAGTCCTGTCACAAGCAAGTGTAACCCAAGGGCATCTGCTTGCTACAGGGACAGGAAGAGCCCGAAACCATTCTTCAGGTTATGGAACTAAAGTCCATAATTGTTACTAGTTTTTAGCATAACAAGTAAATAAAACATGGGTAGCTTGCCAGGTTCTTCCGTGTAAGCATAATAATAGGTATATCATGAGATATTATCACCAAATGCACTAGATTTTCCTGGTGGTGAAAATCTTTAATTATAATACCATAATGGACCTTAATTCTTATATTTCAAATATTCTATCAAACAAACCTCATAATACCGACATTTTCCCCACCCTATGCCAAAATAGAATCAGATTCCAAGTCTGTTAAAACTACTGTACTCGTGGCTGGAGCGAGTACGGCGGGTAAGGTGTTTGCCCCACATGCGGCCAGACCCGGGTTCAATCCCCAGCATCCCATATGGTTTCCCAACACCGCCAGGAGTGATTACTGAGTGAAGAACCAGGAGTAACCCTGAGCATTGCTGGGTGTGACCCAAAAAAGCCAAAAAAAAAAAAAACTAGCTGTACTCAAAGTCTATATAAATCAATTCTGAATTTTTTAATCAAACCTTATTTAATCATAAGGTTGCAAAAAATTTGGTTTTAGCAGATCTTCCAAATAAAGTAAAAGCAACTATCAGAGAATACTTATACAGTAAGAGGATACAACTCATTCTACATGCACAAATATGGTCTAGAGAATAGACTGGGTTCCAGGATTTTCTAACTGTGAGCCACGCCTCAATTTGCTTGTTTATGCACCAGCATTCTTTCTATTTGGCTGGCATTTTTCCACCAACATGAGATATAAATTCCTTAAGGGCAAGAATTAGACTTCCAAACTACTTAAGAAGCTTCTAAGAAACACTCGTTAAACAATGCAGACTTCTAAAAGTATTAGAAGTATAACAATCATTACTAATAATAATTAGTAATAATTGTTCATTGCAAGTGAATCCCCAAAAAAGTGGGTGGAATTTATTCCCCCTTTCCTTTTCTTCTATTTTCCACTTTAAAGTAAGACTTAATGTTTCTCTGAGTGACCTAAATGTTTCTCTAGAGACTAGGGAGATAGCTCAGAAGGCTGGAATGCATTGAGGGCCCCGTTCCATCTCTAACACCATTTGGACTTCCCTACCCCCTCATCCCTAAGTTCTGTGCCAGGAGTAGCCCTTGGCACTGCAGGATGTAACCCCCAAAAAAAAAAAAAAACATTTACTCATTTGCCCCAAATTTTTTGCTTTTTTTGACTAGAGAGACAGTAGAGTGGATATGGTGCTTGCCTGGCATGACGCCAACCTGGATTCTATCTCTGAGCCCTGCCAGGAGTGTTCTCTGGGCACAGAGCCAGGAGTAAGAACAGAGCACTGCTGGGTATTGCCCCAAACCAATCTAGTCATTTGTTTATTTTTGTTTTGTTTATTTTTTGCTTTTTTGGGTCACACCCAGTGATGCTCAGGGGTTACTCCTGGCTCTGCATTCAGGAATTACTCCTGCAGTGCTCGAGGGAACATATGGGATGCTGTCAATTGAACCTCTGTCTGCGGCGTGCAAGGCAAATGTCCTAGCCACTGTGCTATCGCTCTGGCCCCTAAAATTTTTTAAAACCTTTTTCATAGTACATAAATATGAGACAGGACACGTAGTTTCCAGATAGACTCCTTTTTCTTAACAAATATGTGTTTCTTCGTAAAGGCCTGAGATTTCAGAAAATAAATAACTCTCATTTCCATTTTTGTTTTTTGGTCATGACCACTTTTAGAAGTATATGTGCTGTAACAGTATAATTAATGCTGGCTAAGGAAGCAGGCATGGGGCTGGGGGAGGGGAGTGGGGACAATGAGGGTCTTTGGTGGCGGTGGGAGCACAATGGTGGTGGTACTGGGGTTGAACGATGAAAGCTTTTAACAACTGTATTGTGCAAACCTTTGTAAATCACAGTACTTATACAAAGTTTAATTTTAAAAACTGTGCAAATAACTTTCTGAAATATTGGTTTTGGCCCTTGGGCTAGATGCCAAGAAGTGAAATTGTTACTCTGAAAATAGCTAACTCCTTAGTGTGGTTCCTTGAGTTATTATATATAAAACTCATAGGAAAAATAGAAAACTCTCAATGTTTGTGATATTTAAGTTTCTTTATTGTAAAGTTTAAGTTGGTAGTTCTAGGCCCTTTCCCAATGTCCGGACTTTTCTCTCTTATTTCCCATCATTATGTCCCCAAGCTGTTCTCCCTTTTCCGGTGTATGACGTGCCTCATCCTCTCCCACACTGCTCTGAGGTTTCTATATCCTTTACTATGCTTCGGTCTGGGGTCTGTTGCTCTGTGTCTGTTGCTGGGGCTCTATGCCTACCCCTCATGGTCCACGCCCCTCTGCTCTTTGTCCCTTTGGTTTTCCTTTGTTCTTGGGTCACATAAATAAGAACTGCTCAAGTTCCCTCTACTGTGCACTCTTTTTTAAAAAATATATACTTGCTATCTCCACCCTAGTCATTCCCATTATTTGGTTGACTATCCCTCATATGGGAGAGTTTTTAAATAAGCAGTAGTCTTCACCAGATGGCCTGGAGTCCCTTCCCTCTGCTTAGTCATACAGAAGTTCCTTTATTATGTTGAGAGGCCCACACTGGGTTTCAAAGAGGCTGAACCAGAAGACATTTCCTCCAGCTCTGGATGAGGCTCCTTTTCCCCATATCCCTGCCAGTACTGGTTGTTTCTATTCTTTTTTTTTTCTTTTTTGGGTCACACCGGGCAATGCTCAGGGGTTACTCCTGGCTCTGCACTCAGGAATCACGCCTGGTGATGCTCAGGGGACCATATGGGATGCTGGGGATTGAACCCAGGCAGGCGCAGGCTGGCCGCGTGCAAGGCAAATGCCCTACCCGCTGGGCTATCTCTCCAGCCCTGTTTCTATTCTTTTGATATGTGCTAACACCCAGTAAACAAGATTGTAATAGGAGGATAGCCAAGGTTTTAGTTATCCATCCTAAAATAACCAATTACCACACTATCTTGTTAAATTCTATATGTATTTTGAATCTTTGAATTTGAATCATTTGATTAATTTAATTTATTATTGAGGAAAAATAATTTTATAACATAAATTATGAAACAATGAATATTAGTATTACATTAGATAACTGAGAATTAGGAAAATAGAGGCAGTGCAGTGAATTAGATTGTTTGTCTCACAAGACATGGTCTAGCCTATTCTAAACAGCAATTTTATCAACCCTTAAGAACAATTGACATTTCCTCATAGTAGAAGAAAAATCAGTATTAGAATTCTAACATTCTGATCTATTAATAATGATGAAATTATCTTTTCTTTAGTATATAAGACTAGGGTACATTTTTCTGCCTGTTTTTAAAGTCTATCATTATTTCTGAATGACGTCATTAATCTTGATACATGTATAAGAAAGCAATTTTGTATAAATTGTTTAATGAATAAATGTGGAATCATGCAAACAATAATTTTCTGTGACACTCAAAATAATATCTAACTGCATAATTATAAAAATAGCTCAATTGTGAGAGATGATTCAGTGCACATTAGGCATTCTGTTATCATACTGCACATATATCAAAGTTATCTACACCCTAGGAGAAATATAATAATGTCTGTCACAATCTTTAGAGATAACCCGAGCCAATGCCGCAGAGAATTTTGGAAAAGATTTTTTCTGTAAAAATAACTTTACAGAAATTCCATTCTGTCGTAATTACATGATTATTATAATTTACCAAATCTTACATTTGAAAGATTTTTAATGCATTTTTACACACATGATCCTGCTAAAGTTGCACAAATGCCATGTGGCTGGCAAAGAAGTTATTAGTACTACAGCTAGTTATGAAAATAATGAATCAGACATGTCAGTTTATTTGCTTTAGGCCAAATTGTTGACAACAAAATAGAAATATAAATATCATACTATCTAAACAGAAATAGTGTTGAAAAAGCAATACTCCATTTGAGCCAACTATAATAAAAGAATCACCAGTGAAAAATAGTATCACCTCTGTGGCAAATAAAAATCTAGATTCTTACACAACTGTTGCAGTACACTGCTGCCCAGAGCCTCTGCATCTTGCCTGGAGTTGCCTCCTGCAAGCCACTTTGTAGATGAAGGGCAGGAGAACAGTCTGATATGTGGCAGTATATCTTACCATGTATTCAATGTTGTCTGGTATAAACATTTTCTCTCATGCAGCCACAATCATCATGGGACTAGATGGATCTTACCAGTATATTTACCTGGCCACATTGGATCTCTAAATAATTAGACCAGAGGGAAATGTTGTTTGCCTTCAAGCAAGCAAGCGTGGCTCTCTAATAAATCTAAAGGCTAATATACAAAACAACTATGAAATAAAGATGAGAATCTTGTGAAGGCTTGGAGAAATGTATACCTGATCAGAATATCCATTGGTACAGATGCATGCCTTTGCATTGTGAGATACAGTTCATCTCAGATGCCCCTGCCCATCTACCAAGGGCCTGAAGCATTGACTGGGCAACATTAACATTGCAATGTAACTAGGTGAGGTCCTGGGAGAAGTTACCTGAGGGAATGGACCCTAACTGCTTTCCGAGGGAGGTCTGAATTGAAAAGATAAAAAAGCTGTAGCCATTCTGTATCTGTCTCTCTCCTTCTGGCTAATTTCACTCAACATAATCTTCTCCATGTCCATCCATTTATAGGCAAATTTTATAACTTCATTTTTCCTACCAGCTGCATAGTATTCCATTGTGTAGATGTACCAAAGCTTCTTTATCCAGTCATCGATTTTCGGGCACTCTGGTTGCTTCCAGATTCTGGCTATTGTGAATAATGCTGCTATGAACATAAAAGTAGGGATGGTGTTTCCGTTGCGTATTTTTTGGTTTCCCAGAGTAGATTCCCAGGAGTGGTATGGCTGGGTCAAATGGGAGTTCAATTTCTAGTCTTTGGAGGAAAGTCCATATTGTTTTTCCAGAAAGGCTGTACCAGCCGGCATTCCCACCAACAATGGATGAGTGTCCCCTTTTCCCCACATCCACGCCAGCACTTGTTGTTCTTGCTCTTTTGAATATGTGCCAGTCTCTGTGGTGTAAAGTGGTATCTCATTGTTGTTTTGATTTGCATCTCTCTGATGATTAGTGATGATGAGCATTTTTCATATGTTTTTTGGCCATTCGAATTTCTTCCTTGCTGAAGTTTCTGTTCATTTCTTCTCCCCATTTTTTGATGGGGTTGTTTGTTTTCTTCTTGTAATTTATACTGCATTTATTTGCATGGCATAAATATATATGTATCACTGTATCACTGTCTTCCCGTTCATCATCGATTTGCTCGAGCGGGCCCCAGTAACATCTCCATATGTCCTGTCTCAATGCTAGTAGAGCCCAAGGCATCTGCTTGCTCCAGGAACATAAAGAGCCTCAATCCATTCGGAATGAGGTCTATAATTGTTACTGGTATTTGGCATATATATCAAATACAACACGGGTAGCTTGCCAGGTTCTGCCGTGCAGGTAGCATACACTTGTAGGCATCTCTAAGTCCAGCATTTATTGATAAACTGCGCGGCCGCTTGCGGCCGCTAAAGCCAGGCGCTGATAGGCTGGTCTGCTGGGTGGAGGTCTGACGAGAGAGAAGTCCGGATGTGGAAAATGGAGGCCCTCGTGGAGTGGGGGGTCGTCTGGCTTGTTGTGAGGCTCTGCTGGGATGGTGGGCCAGGGCTAGAACCCACCATCCCTCCCGGGCGCCTCGTGAGCGGCTGGTCACAGGGAGAGCCAGTAGCAGCTCTACCCCATGTCTGCGAGTCTCTGGACCGGCATACCTGAGCCGGATTTAAGAAAGACTGCTGCAGGGTGGAACTCGATGAGCCGGGCGCTGATAGGCTGGTCTGCTGGGTGGAGGTCTGACGAGAGAGAAGTCCGGATGTGGAAAATGGAGGCCCTCATGGAGTGGGGGTCGTCTGGCTTGTTGTGAGGCTCTGCTGGGATGGTGGGCCAGGGCTAGAACCCACCATCCCTCCCGCCCGGCTCATCGAGTTCCACCCTGCAGCAGTCTTTCTTAAATCCGGCTCAGGTATGCTGGTCCAGAGACTCGCAGACATGGGGTAGAGCTGCTACTGGCTCTCCCTGTGACCAGCCGCTCACGAGGCGCCCGGGAGGGATGGTGGGTTCTAGCCCTGGCCCACCATCCCAGCAGAGCCTCACAACAAGCCAGACGACCCCCCCACTCCATGTAAATATATATGTACATATTATTATACCAATATCCAAGGTCAAGTGAAACATATATCAGGAGGTCTTGTCAAAGGTGGAAATTATCACAAACGTGGGGGAGTCAGAGGTTAGGTAAGACAGAAAATGGAACAGGGTGCTAATAATTGTCAAGGGTACTAGTGCCAACCTGGAACTGAGCATTAAATAGAGGCAGGGGGCATACACATGACAACCTTTTAATGTGTGTTCTGTAATCCATAGTCTGGGGGGAAGGAAAAGAGAAAGAGAGAGAAAGGGAAAGAAATAAAGAACCTGCCATGGAGGTGGGCTGGGGAAGGGGGAGGGAACCGGGGATGTTGGTGGTGGGAGATGGGCACTGGTGGAGGGACGGGTGCTGGAACACTGTATGACCAAAACCCAAACATGAACTTTTTAATTGTATATCTTTTTATTTGTATATCTCACGGTGGTATAATAAAATACTTAAAAAAAAAAAAAAGAAATAAAAAAAAGCTGTAGCCTGTTTTCTTCCCTGCCTTTTGCCCTTTGCCTTTTGCCTCTTCACCTTCTCCCTCTGCTCTCCTTTCCGTTCTCTTCCCTGTTGGGCCTTAGCACGTGGTAGCAGCCATCTTGGCCTAGGATTTTAAACCTACACGTGGACAGAGCCCAGCCAGCAACCTAAAGTCTAGGCTTTTCCTTTTAGTAAATTGCATACCAGAACCTGTAAGAGTAAAGCCTTTTGACACTTTGCAGGATTCTTGGCGTCTTTCCCCCATCTGCCGGCCAACAATCCCCTGGGGCAGAAGGGGATCTCCTGACCCTGCTCCCGGATTTTGTCTGGGCGCCCAGTGAACCCTGACAAGTGGAGGTTCCACCAATATTCCTGTTCTGCTCCTGGATTTCGTCGGGATACCCAGCATACCCCGACAAGTGGAGGTTCAACCAAGAATCCTGCCCTGCTCCCAGATACTGTCGGGGTGCCCAGCAACTCGCACATACAGCTACTCAATTCAGTAGGCATTTCTACCACTAAGTTGCTCATATATGTTCACGCTTCATTAACTTTAGTTAAAATAATTTCTTTTAAAGATTCATAAACATATGCAATGGTCTTCTTGAACTTCATTGAGAATACATTTTACTTTACAAGGAATTTAAATTTTCATTGTCCATATCCCAGTACTAATAGTTTATAATCCCTTTGCCCTTCATAATTCTATCATTCCTTGAAAAATATGTCTCAAACCCTTCTTCCAAAAAGCGATAGCCCAGGGGGTAGGGCGTTTGCCTTGCCTGTGGCCGGCCTCTGCTGGCCTAGGTTTGATCCTCAGCATCCCATATGGTCCCCTGAGCACCGCCAGGAGTAATTCCTGAGTGCAGAGCCAGGAGTAACCCCTGAGCATTGCCGGTGTGACCAAAAAAGGCAAAAAAAAAAAAGATGATTTCATGAATAATTAGTCTTATTAACTTCTTCAACAATTTTTATTTGAAAGAGCATGAATTTAGGGTACAATTTAATTACATACATTTTATACATTTAAGTTAGTAAAGATGATCTATTTCAAGTTTGTCTTATACAGCTTGCAATTGTGGTTCAATATTGTCATACCATAT
This sequence comes from Cryptotis parvus, assembly GCA_021461705.1. Classification (NCBI taxonomy): domain Eukaryota; kingdom Metazoa; phylum Chordata; class Mammalia; order Eulipotyphla; family Soricidae; genus Cryptotis; species Cryptotis parvus. Next base: position 19,844 of record JAJIBD010025962.1, on the reverse strand, counting down.
CCATGTTTATTCAAAATGAGGCACATTATGGTGTTGAGGGCCGCTGGGGTCCCCAACAGTATCAGGACAGGAGTTTTCTTCTACCTCCAAGGCTGCCAGGGGAATGGATGAAAACTCACGAGTCTGGCGCAGTTTCAAAAAGACTTTTAATAGTACAAAAACTCTAACACCGCAATCCAATATAATGAAAGAACTCTAGGTCTGTTTAGACCATACAAGAGAGCCCAAGTCTCCCACCGAAGAGAGAGGATCTCACTCAAGAGGGTCCTACCCAAAAGAAAGGGGAAGAAAGGGGCGAGTGCTTCAAGTCAGTCCCCTTATAAACACCAAGGTAATCCTAACTGTTGACAGGGAAGGTCCTGTCAACAAAGAACCCTAAACAGCTTCTAGATAGTAGAAGAGTGTAGAAGGGTGGTGCCACCCCCTATTATAGGTATAATCAAAGGGTTATGCCAAGGACTAATCCTTTCCTCTGAGATTATCTCTTATGTAAAACACTGGGGGGGGAGAGAGAGAGAGAGAGAAAGAGAGAGAGAGAGAGAGAGAGAGAGAGAGAGAGAGCTGGTATAAAGTAACATATCTTAATTTCATGGGCTTCATGTCATCTAGATGATATCCACAAGGTGCTACTTATTTATTATCTGCACTAGGGTGATTCTGATTATCTTGTTCTCTGTATACTGAAAGGATTACACTTGCCTGCTTGATCCTTCCTATAATCTTAAAAAGATAGTCTAACGTAGCCAGGGTGGCAGTCTCCTGGTAAATTCTAACTGTCCCAAGCTGGGTCCAGTGGGTATAAAGAGGAGCTGTGCCCAATTTAGATAATGTAGAAGTCTTAGTGGATGTATAATAAGTCAGAAGTTATTCAGAGTCAAGGTGGCTTTTGTAACTGCCACACCCTCTATCAGTATTTGCATAGAAGAGAGATCTCATTAGAATGAACCTTGGTTTAAGAACATGTAAATAGATTAAGCTGGTAGTGGGTAAAAGAGAAAAGCTCCCCAGCTAGCTAAATCTGTCATCCAACAATATGGTTTCTGTATGCATACATAGCACCTTATCCTAAATTCTATTCCAATTTGGACATTATTACATATTATCTTTTATTTCCTTTTTATTGTGTCTTCTCTTACACAGAACTCTTGTTTCTGAGAAAAAAAGCTATAACTTAATGATAATTTACATCATCCTTACATCACCGAGGGTCAGGCATATTATTGGTGCCTGGGAATTACTAATTGGTTAGCTATTATGACAGTTTCATATAGTGAAAGTATTAAGGAAGTTGACACATCAGAAAAATTTACAAAGTTGTTAGAACGCTGCTACAAAAAATTGTGTAATGGCAGATAAATCATTTAATTATTTACTTATAGAGAGTCTATATGCAACACGAAGAACATACATATTTCTCTTCCAAGTTCATATTGAGTTAAAAGAGCTGAAAACAAAGTTATGTGACCTCATATTTCCTAAATTAATTTTTTTTTAAAAAATCAAGGCGGATTCTTCCTGGGGTGTGCGGTTGGCGGGCGGGCGCCTGGAGCCATGGTAGAGCCCCAGGTCTTGGCAGAAGATGGAACTACAATCCCCAGAAGTCCGAGCGGAACCGGAAGAAAAACGGACATTTTGAACTCTCACACCGGCCTGTCTCCGCCTCAGGTATTCTCCCTGGGGTGTGTGGCTGGCAGGCGGGCACCTGGGGCCGTGGTAGAGCCCCAGGTCTCAGCAGAAGGTGGAACTACGACACCCAGAAGTCCGAGCGGAAGCGGAAATAAACGGACATTTTGAACTCTCACACCTGCCTGTCTCTGCCTCACGTATTCTCCCTGGGGTGTGTGGCTGGCCGGGTGGGCGGCCGCTCATGCAGCCGCTTATTAATACAAAAACTAGGAAATTCAACACCAAGGGAAGGTAATACCCTCAAGAAAAAAGAAACAATACAATACACTAGAGGAATCTATCCCTGAATACCGCAACACCATGGGGAAACAATGCATATCCCCAGTTCGAAGAACAGATGAAGGAATCAACCCTGAAGACTCAAAAAAGAATGCAGATGTGCATGATCTCTCTGACAAAGAATTTAGAGAAGAAATTGGTAAGATGCTTAAAAAGCTCAACGAAAAAATGGAGAAGATGTCCAATAAAATACAGGAGTACATAAACAAAGCAGTTGAAAGGGCAGTCAATAAAATACAGGAGGAAATGAGAGCAGAAATGAGAACCATGCAAGTAGAAATATCATTGCTTAAAAACTCAGTAGATGAAATGAAAACACAATAGGGGGCTATCAACAGTAGGATGACAGCAGCGGAAGAGAGAATCAGTGAGACTGAAGATGAGCTGCAGAAAGCACTCAGAGAACTACATAAGACGGAAAAAGACCAGAAAATGGATCAGCAATGGAACAGAGAACAATGGGATGAAGCCAGGTGGAACAACATAAGAATCATTGGCGTCCCAGAGGGACAGGAAAGTAACCCCAAGGAAATTAAAACAGTTAAAAACATCCTGGCTGAAAAGTTCCCCGAGTTAAAGAACGAAGGCATCCAGATCCAAGAAGCCTGATGCTTACCAGCAAGAAGAGACCCCAATAGAAAGACCCCAAGACACATCCTAGTCAAAGTAATGGATGCCATAGACAGAGACATAATTCTTCAGGCAGCAAGATCAAAGAAGGAAATTGTATACAAAGGAGCAACCATTCGACTTTCCGCAGACTTCTCAGAAGACACCCTCCAATCCCGAAGGCAGTGGTGGGATATAGTAAAAAAACTTAATGAAATGAATGCCTCAGCAAGAATTCTTTATCCAGCTAAACTCTCACTGAGATTTGAAGAAGTTGTATATAGATATTTGTATAACTATATACAACTTCTTGGATAAACAACAGCTTAGGAACTTTGGAAAATCAAAACCAACCTTAAAAGAAGGACGGAAAGATCTACTATAAGACGAGACATAACCCAAAAGAACAACCAACCTATACAAAAAGATGGCACAAAATCCCATGACAGTAATCTCTCTCAATGTCAATGGTCTAAATGCACCAGTTAAGAGACACAGAGTGGCACAATAGATCAAAAAATTGAATCCGACTTTCTGCTGCCTTCAAGAAACACACCTGAACAATCGGAGCAAAGACAGGCTCAAAATAAAAAGGCTGGAAAACAATCCTTCACTCAAACAACCCATCCAAAAACGCTGGGGTGGCCATACTGGTATGCCGACAACATAGACTTCAGGCTGAAGAAAGTCAGAAGGGACAGTGAAGGTCAATTCTTAATAGTCAAGGGATGCATATATCAGGAAGAAATTACGCTAGTAAACATGTATGCACCCAACGAGGGGCCAGCAAAATACCTAAAACAACTACTAATAGACTTCAAAGAAGACATTGACAGCAACACAATTGTAGTTGGAGACTTCAACATTGCTCTATCAACCCTGGATAGATCAACAAGATTGAAACTTACCAAGAAAATACTGGCCCTAAAAAAAGAGATGGAAGAAAGAGGGCTGGTAGACATATACAGGGCATTTCATCCCCAAAAAAGCTGAATACACTTTCTTCTCCAGTGCACATGGAACATACTCCAAAATAGATCACATGCTGAGCCATAAATCATACCTCCATAAAATCAAGAAGATAGAAATTATGCCAACTATTTTTTCAGATCATGATGCGCTGAAAATAGAAGTTAATTGTACACAAAAACGGAGACCAATACCAAGTACCTGGAAACTAAACAGCTCACTGCTGAACAACCAGCAAGTCATAAAAGAAATCAAAGAGGAAATCCAAAGATTCCTGGAAACAAATGAGACTGAAGACATGAATTACCAGAACTTGTGGGTTACAGCGAAAGCAGTGTTAAGAGGCAAGTTCATAGCTCTTCAAGCATTCATCAGAAAAGAAGAAAAGGCCATAATAAACAGTCTGACTTCACAACTTAAGATCTTAGAGAGTGATCAACAAAAGGAGCCCAACCCAAGCAGAAAGAAAGAAATAATAAAACTTAGAGCAGAAATCAATGAGAAGGAAAGTCAAAAACAATCCAGAAGATCAACAAAACCAAAAGCTGGTTCTTTGAAAAAATAAACAAGATTGACAAACCACTTGCAAGACTTGTAAGAAAAGGAAAAGAGAGAACCCAAATAAATAGAATCAGAAATGAAAACGGGGATATCACAACAGAAACCACAGAAATTCAAAAGATCATCAGAGATTACTATGAGAGCTTGTATGCCACGAAACAAGAGAACCTAGAAGAAATGGACAAATTCCTGAATATTCTATAGCTTCCCAAGTCTGCAGCAAGAAGATTTGGAATACCTCAACAAACCTATTTCCATCGAGGAAATAGAATCGGTAATCAAAAGTCTCCCCAAACACAAAAGCCCAGGTCCAGATGGATTCACCAGTGAATTCTACAAAACCTTTAAAGAGGACCTACTCCCAATTCTTTTCAAGCTCTTCCGGCAAATTGAAGAAACAGAAACACTCCCAAATAGCTTTTACGAGGCACATATCACCCTGATATCCAAAGCAGACAGAGATGTCACAAAAAAAGGAAAACTACAGACCAATCTCCCTGATGAATACCGATGCTAAGATCTTCAACAAAATACTAGCAAATAGAATTCAAAGAGTCATCAAAAAGATTATACACCATGACCAAGTGAGATTCATACCGGGAATGCAAATATGGTTCAACATTCGCAAGTCGATCAACATAATACATCATATCAACAAAAAGAAAAATAAAAACCATATGATCATATCAATAGATGCAGAGAAGGCATTTGACAAGATTCAACACCCGTTCATGATAAAAGTTCTCCGTAAAATGGGGATTGAAGGAACCTTCCTCAAGATAATCCAGGCCATCTACTACAAGCCCACAGCGAGCATCATTCTCAATGGGGAAAAACTGAAAGCCTTCCCCTTAAGATCAGGGACAAGACAAGGCTGCCCGCTCTCACCACTTCTATTCAATATAGTGCTGGAAGTACTTGCCATAGCAATCAGGGAAGAAAAAAGACATTAAGGGCTTCCAGATAGGAAGGGAAGAAGCCAAGTTATCACTATTTGCAGATGACATGATATTATACCTGGAAAACCCGAAACTCTCAACCAAGAGGCTCCTAGAAATAATACATTCCTACAGTAGAGTGGCAGGGTACAAAATCAATACCCAAAAAGTCAATGGCCTTCCTATATGTAAACAGTGAAAGAAAAGAAAGGGACATTAAAGAAACTATCCCATTCACAATTGTGCTGCATAAAATCAAATACCTAGGCATCAGTTTGACAAAGAATGTAAAGGATCTCTACAAAGAAAACTACAAAACGTTACTTCAGGAAATAAAAGAAACCCTGAGGAAATGGAGACACATTCCCTGCTCATGGATCGGAAGGATTAACATTATCAAAATGGTAATACTCCCTAGAGCTTTATACAGATTCAATGCGGTCCCTATAAAGATACCCATGATGTTCTTCAAAGAAATTGAACAAACACTCCTGAAATTTGTATAGAATAATAAACCCCCCACAAATAGCTAAAGCAATCCTTGGTAAAAAGAAGATTGGAGGTATCACTTTCCCCAACCTCAAGCTCTACTACAGAGCAGTTGTAATTAAGACAGTGTGGTATTAGTATAGAGACAGACCCGTAGACCTATGGAATAGAACTGAATGGGATGGGTGCTGGTATACTGTACTACCAAGAACCAATTATGAACACCTTTGTAATTGTATGTCTCACAGTGGTATAATGAAAAAATTTTTTTTAAATTGAAAAAAAAGACATTCATCTCAGTGTAAAAAAAATAAATAAAAAATAAAAAATCAAGGCAAAGTAATTCATAAGTGCTGCAAATGAGAAATGGCACACATTTTTTTCGCCTTTCTTTAACAAAATATGAATCAAAGAGTTAGATCTGGGTTTTTCATAGTTATTACTGTTGGTTCATCTTGAAATTGGGTCCTTTTTCTATCTCTCACAACTAGATTTTTTGATGTTTCATGCTTGTGAAAGTCTGCAACTCCAAACCAAGGTTTTGCCAAAGAAATCATTGTCCAGGGCTAGAGATGTAGTTCAGTAATAAAGCTCATATACTAGACGCATGAAGCCCTGTCTTCATCCCCAGTAACATAAAATTATAAATAATAATAATTATAATAACAATAAAATTATTGTTAAAAATCCCTTCAACCAAGCAATGAAGTATGGAAGAAGCACAGACTATTATTATGTCTCTTATGATCTACATCATAGAAGACTGGTCAGACCCTGTTTCCCTTTCTGATAAAGTATAAAAAATATCAATCTGTAAAGACATCACTAGATAGTACTGAACTAGAATATACAGAAAAAACAAAATCATAGTGAAAAATAGGCAAAATATTTTAAAAGACATTTCACTAAAATGACAATGCATGCATGCATAGCTACTCATATGGGAGAAGTGCATAGCAACATTAGTCAACAGGGAAATGAAAACTTAAATTACATTTAATTTATCAATGAGTAATAGATCAAATTTAGAGAAACATAACAGCAAATATTAGAAGGATGTTGACTAAACAAACTTCTTATATTTTTTGGTGGAAATTTTAAATGGTATTACCTCTTTGCAAAATAATCTGGAACTATAAAACTTAAATACAGGCTTGCTCATCAATCCCTTGTTCTCCTTTGAACGCTTTATCTTACTTGCCTGGCTCTATGCTTTTTTCACTCTGGTGAGGCCTGTGTTCTCTCTTGAACTTCTCTTCCTCATATCTAAGTAAGTATCAATAAAACTATATTGCTTCACACACACAAAAAAAAACCCTTAAGTACATACCTATGGGGGAGATGGGAACTGATGGAGGAGACCTTGAGATAACTGTGGGCGCAAAATGTAGGTAACTCTGGTGGAAGATGTAGGATCAAAACATTATATACTTGAAACATTGAGAGCATTATAAATCATTATACCTAAAATAATCATGTATAATACAAGACTGTTATGTGTAATATACATATAATACAATTCTAAATTATGGCATCTACAATAAAAATGTAAATAGATATGTATGTTACACAAACACACACACACATACACACACCCTATGACTCAGCAATTCCATTCCTGGAAATTGACCAGAGAAGTAAAAACATCTCACACAAAGACTTGTTCACATCTACTTATAGTAACTTTATTCATAAAATAAAAACCTCAAATTGGAAATAGCACAGTGTTCTTGAATAGAAGAATGGATTTTTCCCATTATAAGTACCATGCCCAGGATACCCAGAACATTAATCCATAGGTGCCATGCCAGGAGACCTAGAACATTAGTAAAAAGTGGAGAAAAAATAAGAGCAGTTATTGCCTCTGGAAAAATCAAATGCAGGATATTTAGGAAAGGAAATGAGGAATTTTCTGTGAAGATAACAGTGCTCTACATTGTTAGTCTTTGGGATATATATATATATATCTCAAACACTAACAATGTATAATATATATATAGAGAGAGAGATAGTAGATAGATAGATAGATAGATAGATAGATAGATAGATAGATAGATAGATAGATAGATAGATAGATAGATAGATAGATAGATAGATAGATAGTTAGATAGATAGATAGATAGATAGATAGATAGATAGATAGATAGATAGATAGATAGATAGATAGATAGATAGATAGATAGATAGATAGATAGATAGATAGATAGATAGATAGATAGATGATAGATCAAAATAACAATACACCCTTCACTTCTACATATTTCATCATATGTAAATTTTAAAGCCAGAATTGAAGTCTAGCTTTTATATAGTCATTGAAGTATTTAAGGGAGACGTATACAGCTAACTGCAATTTAATTTAAAATGTGTCAAAAATTAAGATTTATAGGAAGGTGATTACAAGGAGAAAGCTATGATGGAGCAAGCAGAAGTAAATGCTAATAGTAAATTAATAAAATCTAGATGGCATTAATATTATATAGCACCCTAAACTTCTTTCACTCTAATTTTTTTCAATTTTTCTAAACATATTTTCACAAATGCTAATGAAGAAATATATATATATACATGTATCTATATCACTGGTTTTTTGAGACAGAATTCCAAATTTAAAAGAGTTTCTAAAATTAAAAGAGATAATCTTCAGCGGGGAGGGTGTTTGACTTGCACGTGGCCAACCCAGTTCAGTCCCCGGCATCCCATATGGTTCCCCAGCACCACCAGGAGTAAGTCTTGAGTACAGAACCAGGGGTTACCTCTGATTATTGCTGGATGTGACCCAAAATGCAAAAAAAAAAAGAAAGAAAGAAAGAAAAAGGAAGGAAGGAAGGAACAGAAAAAAGTGAGAGATAATCTTAATGCAGCATCCTGGAGATGATTTGGTAGCAAAACCATCTCTCTGGCAAGCTTGATGCCATAAATTCAGTCCCTGGTGCCACCAACAAAAACCAGTTTGGTCCCAGAAGCCCTGCTGTCTAGTACCCCAGACCACAACATACTCTGATCTCTGACCTTAAGCCAAGGGTATGCCAGCTCCACAAATGAAGATGTATGACCAGTGAGGAACACAACATCCAAGCATGGGAAACCCCTTGTCACTGTAGCCACAGGAAATGAGAAAAAATTATGGAGTCAAAATCACATCTTCTCTTGCCCCTTTCCACAGTTTTACCATCTCGTTTCTGGAGGGGCACGACTCTATCTCATGTTATATAATCCCATCCCTTCAGAAATTCTGAGTGCTGTCAAATAGGATACTGCAACTCCATTTTTTTGTTTGCTTGCTTGTTTGTTTGTTTATGTGAAGTTCTGTGTTTAATCTGTTCTGCAAGAGATTAGGAGACTTTCAATTGTGAATTCCTAGATCTGAGAATTCCACCCAATTCAAAATGTGAATGATCACTTATCTGTGCTATAATTTCCAAAAATAAAATAAAGAGGGATGAAAAGTATTTAAACAAATATAGGCAATACTGTTCCCCAGTAAAAGGAACTAGTACTCCTTGGAGAAATGACAGTTCCATCCCACACAAGACACAGACACACAAAAATCAGTGGCTGGATATGGAGTGAAGTAGAACACATATCACTGTATCACTGTCTTTCCGTTCATCATCGATTTGCTCGAGCGGGCCCCAGTAACATCTCCATATGTCCTGTCTCATTCTAGTAGAGCCCAAGGGCATCTGCTTGCTCCAGGAACATAAAGAGCCTCAAACCATTCCCTCAGGTCATGGGAATGAGGTCTATAATTGTTACTGGTATTTGGCATATCAAATACGACATGGGTAGCTTTCCAGGCTCTGCTGTGTGGGTAGCATACTCTTGTAGTCATCTCTAAATACAGCATTTATTGATGAACCGCACGGCAGCGAAGCTGGCTGTGATAGGCTAGTCTGCTGGGTGGAGTTCTGATGAGGGGGAAGTCCGGGTGTGGAAAATGGAGGCCCTCATGGGGTGGGGGGTTGTCTGGCTTGTTGCGAGGCTCTGCTGGCATACCGGGCCAGGGCTAGAACCCGCCATCCCTCCCGGTGCCTCATGAGTGGCTGGGCACAGGGAGAGTCAATAGCATCTCTGCACCATGTCTGTGAGTCTCCAGACGGGGCCTCGTTTGGAGAGTACAGCGAGCACCGCCAGGAGTAATTCCTGAGTGCAGAGCCAGGAGAAACCCTGAGCATTGCTGGTGTGACCCAAAAAGAAAAAAAAAAAAAGAACGAAAGAGAGAGAAAGAGGGGAGGACGGGAGGGACGGGAGGGACGGGAGGATGGGAGGGACGGGAGGACGGGAGGACGGGGTTTTTTTTTAATTTCCCTAAATCAATGAGTTTCTTTACATAATTCTTTCCAGAAGCTGGGGCGACACTACAGAGATTAGGGTGCATGCCTTTGGCCGCCAGCACCGCCTTCTGAACATTGCCAGCTGTGGTTCTAGAGGTCTTTGAGTATTATTGAACCCCCTGACACAGGTCCAGTGAACACTACTTGGGAGCCCCCAAAACAAAAATAAAAATAAAAGTAAATAAATAAATAAATCTTCCACTGAGGTTCAACTGCTTGCAGTTCCAGAGACTAATAGTTGACATACATGGGCCACAATGGGGAGCACCTTATCTGGCCCATAAGGGCAAATGATTACAATATCAGCTTTGAATCTAAATAAATAAATAAATAAATCCTAAGTCCCACCTAAGAGTTTCATTTAAAACTTAAGTCAGTCACCTATAATTACAGTGTGACTGGGGGGTGGCGTGGGGGAGAGTTCTACATTACAAGGCAAGCATACAATAGGGGCCGGAGCGATTAGCCCAGCGGGTAGGGCGTTTGCCTTGCATGCAGCCAGCCCAGGCCAGCCTGGGTTCCATCCCCAGCATCCCATATGGTCCCCGAGCACCGCCAGGAGTAATTCCTGAGTGCAGAGCCAGGAGAAACCCCTGAGCATTGCTGGGTGTGACCCAAAAAAGAAATAAAAAAACAAGGCAACCGTACAAGTCAGAGGGCAGTAAGGGGGCTGCAAACATCCCAGAGCTGCTCTAACAGCATGTAAGCAGGAGAGGCTTGGGCAGACTGTGGCCTGCTGCAGTCAGCTCACAGGGAGGGGCTTTAGTCAGCTCACTTCTCTGACTAAATTCCTGAAAGTTTACACCAAAACCTGGAAAAGATTTCCAAACCTGGGGTGTAGAGTCCAGAACTTGCCTTGGATTGGTTTAATTCTGTTCCAATATTTATACTGCTTTCAGAGAAGTGTTATCAGGAACAGCTGTTAATTTTAATTTCAGTGGGCCTCTTGGCACAGCCAGCATTTATCTGTTCCTGCCTTTTGCTTGTCTGCGTATCAGCGTCTTCTGTAGGCAAGTGCTTAAGTTCCTCTCTCCCATCTGATTGCCCACAACTCTCACTCAGTCGGGGTGGCTCTCCTGTCAAGGACATCATCTGCATGATCATTACAAATCAAAATACAGATCCTGGGCGGAGCGATAGCCCAGCGGGTAGGGCCTTTGGCTTTGCGCTGGCCGGCCTGTGCCGGCCCGGGTTTGATCCCCGGCATCCCATATGGTCCCCCGAGCACCGCCAGGAGTCATTCCTGAGTGCAGAGCCAGGAGAAACCCCTGAGCATCGCTGGGTGTGACCCAAAAAGCAAAAAAAAAAAAAAAATACAGATCCTGTTCCTATTTGCTTTTCATGCTGTCTACCTGGTTCAATTTCCTGCACAGCATATGGTTCCATGAGCACAGATAGGAGTTACCACTGAGCACAGAAGAAGGAGTTAAGTCATGAGCACAGCCAATGTGTACCACCCACTTCCCCCTCAAAAAAGAAAAGAAAACCAATGCCACAATTCTCAGGCCCATGAGATAGCTGGGCTCATGTTCAGAGAAGACCCTGGTTCATCCCTGGCACTACATAGTCCCCTAAGAACCAGCAGGAGTGACACCTGAGCAACAATAGGTGTGAGCCCAATACACACACACAAAATTATTCTACCACAATTCTGAGAGGTGATGGGAATCTCAGCCATAAGCGTAACTATTGGAGAAATCAGATGAAAGCATTGATGATTAGGTATAGGTAGAAAATAGAAAAACATAAATAAAATTAAATAATCGACAACAGAACCATCATTTCTGGGTGTCTGAGTCCTATGGGGTCCTGGGGGGCATTCAGGACTGATGATCATCCCCCATCCAACCCCATATGGACAAAGGAACGCGGACCACATATTCTTTGGTAATCAGTGGCAGTTTAATTCAAGCAAACGTAGCTATTACAGACAAATTCATGAAGGGTTGGGGGGCAGCAATTACAGATAGGTGCATTTCACATAAACGTTGAACTGATGTAAAGGCCCTTCCTTCAGGGGACAATCTTCTAAGAGATTCACCCAAGGGTGGAATTCCATCTAGGGGCTATAGAACTTTAGATTCTTTCTGGGAGATCCATCCAAATTAGTTTTTCCTACCCTAACAGCATCCTTAATCAGTTGCTTGTTTGGGGGTCATGACAGTTTGTTCCATGACCGTGCACTTAATTTATTATACCTCTTACGGCACTTTGGTTGTCCCTCATCAAAGCCAGGGTAGCTTCTTTACAACTTGCCCTGGGCCCATCCAAGTCTTTGGTGGAACCCACATTTTGGGATGCAACCTAAATTAATCTAAGGGCAACTGAAACTTAATCAGGTAAATATAGTAGATGCCAAGGAGTAAATATTTCAGAGTTAATTAACTTTTATATTTCGAAAGTATAGCATGAACTGCCTTCCTGTGTCTATACAAAAGGAGAGTGCTCTAACATAAAAAAATATGCAAAGGACATAAGGGAAAAAAAAACAATATTTCATTTACATATACAAAATCCCCTGCCAGGTGTGGCTGCAATACCCAGCTGCGTCAGCAGGTGGCAAACAGGAGATAGGCTTGTCTACACCCAGGACTCTGCCTCCCTGGCACCTGGATGGTTGATGGTCTGACACAGAAAAAGACTGGGTCCCCTGGGATGAACCCAGAGCCATGGCAGAACCTGGCAAGCTACCCGTGGTGTATTCGAGATGCCAAAAACAGTAACAGTAATGGACCTCATTCCCAACTAATGGAGACGTTACTGTCACCCACTCGAACAAATGGATGAACAACAGGAAGACAAGTGACAAGTGATACAAAATTAAAGCCGCATAAGCCATAACTTTGTAAGCTATTGTGTCTGATTACAAGATCTTTGTGACTAACAGAGGAAGAAGGACACAAAGGAGAGGCTAAAGTTAAATGCAGAGAATTGGTTGTGCCCGGGTGGGATAGGGTATTCCCCCAGGAACACTGGAATGAGTGTAATTCAATTAAGCTAAGCTTTCTGCGGGAGGGAAAAAAAACAACCTAATGTTAAACTTGAAATGTTTTGAACTGTAGTCCAACATCAAGGGACACATACGAAATGAACTGAGCAAAGAAAACAATGCGGAAAGAACAAGGAAATGAAGGAAAAGCAGTCTAATAATTTGCAACCTGGTGCAAGAAACAATTGGGGCCTAAGAGATAGGTAGCCAGTCAGGCATTTGCCTTGCATGCAATTGAGCTGGGTTCAGTCCCCAGCATCTCAAATGGGCCCCTACCCTCTAGTACTGATTCCCAAGCACAGAGATCTGAGTGCCACTGAGAATAGCTCACCACTACCCCCCAAAAAAAAAGGGCAAGTAAGTAAGAATGGAGGAGAGAGCAGCAGCACAAACTGGAGTGACTGGGTTTGTAGTCAAGGAAGTCACTGTTTGGAGACTAATGTAGTGAGGGAGGTGGGGGCAGCACCCAACACACTGGGCGACAGGTAAGCGGCTATAGAAGGTAACTTCAGGAGGACCAGAAACGAGAATCCATTAAGTTCACTGCTTTAGGCAACTTTTCTTTTTCCCATTATAGCAGGGGCATTCAAAATTTTTTTTTAATTTTTAGGTAACATCACATTATAACAGGTGCAAGATCTAGGTGTGTGTCATTATAAATCAATGCTGTTTATACATTACAATGAGCACACTACAAAATATTCAGTTCTGTTTTTCACCACTAAAAGAACTCTCTTAGTTAAGGTGTTTTCCTTACATGCAGCTAACCCACAGTTTGATCCCTTGCACCCCATATAGTTCCCCAAGCCATGCCAGAAGTAAGCCTTAAAGAGGCAGGTGTGGTCCAACTCCCCTTTACTCCGCCCCATCTCTCTCTCTCTCTCTCTCTCTCTCTCTCTCTCTCTCTCTCTCTCTCTCTCTCTTTCTCTCTCTCTCTCACACACACACACACATTTCATTAAAAGTTATCCTTTCTTTTCCATCTGATTTACCCACCATTTAAATTTGAATGGTAACTATTTAAAACAAGTCTCAGTTTGAGTATACATTAAAATCTCTAGCAAGCTTTCAACAAATTTGTGACAGACTTTACCACCAGAAGTGTTAAGGGCACAGGTATTGTTATTTTTAAAAAATAGCCCAGCTCATCCTACTGTACATGGAAGGCACTTAAGAACCACTAGTTTAAAGAACATGCTCTACACAATGGCAATATTTACCTCATTTTCAAGGAGACATGAAAGAAGCACTAAAATGAATATGATAATGTGGACTTCTTTAAATGAGTATACTTTAAAGAGTAGGAATAAACAAGTATTTCAAGAATTTTCTCATTTTGAATTCTAGAACCAAATTCAAAAAACTTGGAATTTTTCCTTTAATTAAAATGCAGGGTAGTGATTATCTTGCTAGGAAAATCATAATCCATAATCTGCACTTTTTGTATGAAATCTTGCTCCTGATTACACAGCAGTCCTAGAAAATTAGAAAGTATAATGTTTAACCGTGACAGACGAAAATTTTCCTTGAACACGTAAAATAAAACGCATCAAAATTTAAATCTTCAGTCAGGATTTAATCTTTTCAACAGCTTTTACATACTAAAATGCAATCGATTTCTGTGAAAAACAAGATTGTCTTGGCTATAAATGTATTATTCTCTGACTCTGAAATCAATTAAAGTTACCCTGTTATATCCACAGGAAACTCCCTGACACATCAATGTTAGTTCCAAAAAGTGTTTTAGCATCTTAAAATTTTATTCCCTAAGACACAAGATTGATTGCTATTGAACAGGACTGGCATCCAAAAAAGAGTACATTGCTGAAATTACTATATGCCCATTACATGGGCAATGTAGAATGAGTTATGAGTGAAAAAGTACCTCGTTTAAAAACTCTTATGATTTTATAATAATGCAGTAATTATGAGTCTTAATTCACAATATCAGTGAGCAAGAAATAAAAGTATATTTTGCTACAAATTAATTTATCTGTTTTGAACTCAAATACTAACTATATGGATCCTAGTTAGGTTGTCTGTATTCTTGAATGCTTTCCAACAGTCTGAGGTATTACACTGTCCTTGGGTCCTTGTCCTAAAGGTAGGGCACAAAGCTTTTCATGTGAAACCCACCAACTTTTATTTTTCTATTGCTTCCTTACTACCTCTTCTTTCCCAAAACACTATGAATAGAATGCCTGTGAAAAACTCCGTTTTTCACTTAAAAAGTGTAAGAACATGGGCCAGAACAATAGTACAATGGGTAGTACTTGCCTTACATACGGTCAACCCAGGTTCCATCCCCTTGCACCTATATGGTCCTATGAGCTGGCCAGGAGTGATCCCTGAGTTCTAGGAGTAAGCCCTAAGCACTGTCAGGTATGGCCTAAAAAACAAAAAATAAAAAATACAAAAGTAAATCATAACTGTAAGTTTGTCATGACATCAAAAAAGTGTATGAATGTATCTGAGCTTCCTATACTATTTTATTTAATACTATTTCATACTGAAATTATAAGTAACATAAACAAAGAAAAAAATAAATGAATAAATAAAAGTAGTAAATGAGTGAAATTGGTGCAAGACTTGCTACCTCAATGGCATATTTTAGTCATCTAAACAATGAAAGAGTGAGCAAGATCTTCTCAAAGGTCCATTTATGTTTTAAAATTCTGATTCTGCAATCAATAGCGTGACTTTTTAAAATGTGAAAGAGCCTCAAGAAACCCTTAATATAAGCTTCCAGCTTGTTCATTCACACAATCTATTCATCAAGGTTATATTATATAATAGTCATAGTTACACATGATTCCAATAACTAATTCATTCTTGCAATTCATTTTATTTCTATTGGTCTTTGAATATTTTTATGTTCCCTTTTGCAGCTCTTCAGGGCATATTGCCTAGTATAATATACATTAATCTCAGTATTTTAATACGTTATTGATTTAAAAAATGTCTTTCTACTGATCCTAACAATACATTCCTCTATAAAAACTGTATTTTTTCCTCCCCTTCCTAAAAATACTGCATTTGAAGAGGAAACATTCCTTTGTGGGGAATAAAAAGGCTTTTGGTCTCCTCCATAAAATAATTCATTTGGAAAACTAACAAGTGAGGTATTTTAAAATCATTAAATGGGTCCTTCCTTTAATGAAAATTGCTATTCAATGTTAATTTAATTTATAATAAAATATCAGCTGAATTTGTTCATATGAAATGAGTTTCCTTTTATTCTCACTGAGGCTCAATAAGGTTGTAAGTGGAAAACTCACTAACTTTAGAGAAAACTACCACTATATAAAAATAAATATTATTTTTATATAATAATATTACATCATTATATAAAATAATCTATTTTATATATTATTATTGCCCTGGTGCAGTGGTGGAAGGACAGGTGCTACAACACTGTATGACTGAAACCCAATTTTCAGGGAGTCGCTGGGGTCCCCAATACTATCAGGACAGAAGTTCTCTTCTACCTCCGAGGTCATCAGGGAATGGATGAAAATTCATGAGTCCAGCGCAGTTCCAAAAAAGGCTTTTAAAAGGTACAAAAGCTCTACCACCACAATCCAATATAATGGAAGACCTTAGCTCTGGTCATAACTTAGACCATACATGAGAGCCCAAGTCTCCCACCAAAGAGTATCCCACCAGAGAGAGAAAGTTCTACCAAAGAAGGTCCTACCAGAAAAGAGTCCCACCAAAGAGAGGCTCTCACCAGAGAGAGCCCTACCAAAAAAAGGGAAGGGTACCTTAAGTCAGCCCCCTTATATACACCAAAGTAATCCTAACTTCAGGGAGGGTCTTGTCAACAAAGAACCCTAAACAGCTTCTAGATAGTAGAAGAATATAGAAGGGTGGTGCAACATCCTGTTATACGTATAAACAAAGGATTATGCCAAGAACTAATCCCTTCTTCAATCTAGTTAACCCAATATTACCTCTCATGTAAAACACTGGAGAGAGAGAGAGAGAGAGAGGGCTGATATAAAATAATACATCTTAACTTCATGTAATCTAGATGGTACCCACAAGGTCCTTCTTATTTTTTATCTGTACCAGGGTAATTCTGAGTATTTTGTTCTCTGTGTACTGAAAGGGTCACATTCACCTGCTTGAGGGCAAACTAGTATGATTCTTCCTGTAATCTTAGTCTCAACAATAGTCTCAACATAGTCAGGGTGGTAGTCTCCTGGTAAATTCTAACTGTCCCACACTGTGTCCAGTGGGTATAAAGATGAGCTGTGCCCAATCTAGATAACATAGAAGTCTTAGTAGATGTCTAAGTCAGAAGTCACTCATCCAGAGTCAAGGTGACTTCTGTAACTGCCACACCCTCCATCAGTGTTTGCATAGAAGAGAGATCTCATTAGTATGAACCATGGCTTAAGAACATGTAAATTGGGCCACCTGCCCCTCGAGGTGTTGCAGGTGTGGCTGCAGTGCCCGGCTGTGTTGGCAGGTGGCAGACAGGAGATAGACTTGTCTACAGCCCCAGGCTCTGCCCTGTGGGCCCTGGATGGTGGATGGTGTGACATAGGAAAAGATTGGGCCCCATGGGATGAACCCAGAGCCATGGCAAAGCCTGGCAAGCTACCCGTGGTGTATTCGATATGCCAAAAACAGTAACAATAGAGATGAACTGGACAACGGACAGACCAGATGCACAGCTGCACTGCCTGGCCTATGTGGAGCAGCTCATGGAGTCTCTAAGGAATCGGCTAGTCCCCGGCCGAGACCAAAGTAGCTTCTAGGGTAAAGCAGTCATGTGGGGGGAAGCCACGCTGGGGGAATTGGAGCAGGGATTTGGGCTTCTCCCTCTCCATGCCGGTGGGTGTGGCTATGGTCTTGCAGCCTCCACAATCAGATGAACCAGACAAGGGGCAGACCAAACACACAGCTGTGACAGTGTGCAGCCACGCAAGAGGCTTAGATAACAAAGTAGGCTAGGACCAGGTCCTTCTCAGGATCTTTCACATCTGTACACCCATAATGATCATTTGTAGTGGTAACAAACTGGGGAGGTTGATGGGGAATGAGGAACTATAATGTCACACTAGAACTTACTACTGGATATACACATAGATAATTGCATCATAAACCATAAGGCAAGTCACAAGGTGTGGAAGAAGAGAGAGAAATACAGAGACAGAAATAGAGATAGACAGAAAGATGAGAGACTCAGATGCACGGGGGAGAGTTGCCATCCTGGCTCTTCCCTAGCTCAGCTGACCATGAGGCTCCCAGGAGGCAAGATGGGTTTTGGGAGTGGGCCCGTCACATCTGTAGGGCCTCCGGAAGTAGCAGATGAGACACGAGTCACCATAATAGCTGCCATTTTCGTGGTTCAGACCCGGTACATCAAACTAGTAGAACCAATCATGTCCTTGAATATACTTCAATCCACAATGTGTAAGAAAGGGAAGCGAGAAGGAGAGAGAGAGAGAAAAGAGAGAGCGAGAGAGAGAGAGAGAGAGAGAGAGAGAGAGAGAGAGAGAGAAAGGAGATAAAAGAACCTGTCATGGAGGCAGGCTGGGGGAAGGGGAGGGAGGTGGAGACATTGGTGATGGGAGATGGGCAGGTGTGGAGGGATGAGTATTGGAACACTGTAAAACCAAAATTCAAACATGAAAATCTTGTAATTGTATATCTAACAGTGGTATAATAAAATATTTTTAAAAAGGATATGTAAATAGATTAAGCTATGAGTGGATAAAACAGCAAAGCTCCCAAGTTAACTAGGCCTGTCATCCAACACCCAATCATGAACAGCTTTGTAAATGTCTATCTCACCATGTTATAATAAAACTAAAATTTTAAAAACATTTTTTTTTCTTTTTTTTTATTTTATTTTTTTTTATTTTTAAAATTACAAAGATATACAATTAAAAAGTTCATATTTAGGTTTTGGTCAAACAGTGTTGCAGCACCCATCCCGCCACCAGTGCCCATCTCCCACCACCAATGTCCCCGGTTCCCCCCCCTCCCCCAGCCCTGCTCCATGGCAGGTTCTTGATTTCTTTCCATTTCTCTCTCTTTCTCTTTTCCTTCCCCTCCAGACCATGGATTACAGAACATACATTAAAGGGTTGTCATGTGTATCTTTTTGCCTCTATTTAATGCTCAGTTCTAGGTTGGCATTAGTACCCTCAACAATTGTTAGCACACTGTTCCATTTCTGTCTTACCTAGCCTCTGAATCCCACACGTTTGTGATAATTTCCACCTTTGACAGGACCTCCTGATATATGTTTCACTTGATCTTGGATATTGGTATCATAATATGTACCTATATATTTGTGTTATGCAGATAAATGCAGTCATTCTGTATCTGTCTCTCTCCTTCTGGCTAATTTCGCTCTACATAATCTCCATGTCCATCCATTTGTAGGCAAATTTTATAACTTCATTTTTCCTAACCGCTGCATAGTATTCCATTGTGTAGATGTACCAAAGCTTTTTATCCAGTCATCGATTTTCGGGCACTCTGGTTGCTTCCAGATTCTGGCTATTGTGAATAATGCTGCTATGAACATAAAAGTAGGGATGGTGTTTCCGCTGCGTATTTTTGGCTTCCCAGAGTAGATTCCCAGGAGTGGTATGGCTGGGTCAAATGGGAGTTCAATTTCTAGTCTTTGGAGGAAAGTCCATATTGTTTTCCAGAAAGGCTGTACCAGCCGGCATTCCCACCAACAATGGATGAGTGTCCCCTTTTCCCCCACACCCACGCCAGCACTTATTGTTCTTGCTCATTTGAATATGTGCCAGTCTCTGTGGTGTAAAGTGGTATCTCATTGTTGTTTTGATTTGCATCTCTCTGATGATTAGTGATGATGAGCATTTTTTCATATGTTTTTTGGCCATTCGAATTTCTTCCTTGCTGAAGTTTCTGTTCATTTCTTCTCCCCATTTTTTGATGGGGTTGTTTGTTTTCTTCTTGTAAAGTTCTACCAGTGCCTGATATATCCTGGATATT